>RDPX01000268.1:898428-911704 GCA_003991215.1 Morbakka virulenta
CTTATCACAACGAAGATCACTTCAAATGACGACCTTATCACAACGAAGATCACTTCAAACGACGACCTTATCACAACGAAGATCACTTCAAACGACGACCTTGAAGTACAAAATCACAAGTATATATGCGAATGTCTAATTACATGAATCACATCTAAAATATGATCGGCTTCATTGATTTCTAAATTTCACACGCCTACATGCAAATTACCGATGTCACACACGCAATACTGCCCGTGACATTGAACCTAACCCAAGTGACTCACTTAGTTCTTGCCGAGAACAATCGTCTACTTGCGTCAATACCACAGAGAAATTATCGGTAATCACGAATCCTAGATACAATATTTACAAACCAAAACAAAACAAAATAACTAGTAACAGGGGCAGTTTCCTGACAGCATACATAACAACATGTTTTTTTGTGCCTTTGTATTGTTTTTGTCACCAAACAGGACAATAACAAATATCCAGTCTGAACTCAATGTTGCAACACCAGACAGTACCAGTACCAGGATATCTTTCCATGTATTATCAGCCATCAGGGTAGGAGTGGGAATGTATATAAAGAAATTAGAGTGCTGTGGCCATGAGTTGTTCTCATACAACAACAATTGCTTGAGCAATGTGCCTTTCCTCACTGATTGTGAGGCGGCACTTGCAAGGTGGAAGTGATGTTGTCATTTTGATTTGGTTTTCTATTTATCTCACTCTTGTGGCTACAGTACCTGTACCTGCATTCAGCTTACCTGGCTTGTTGCTAGGCGCTGAATGTGGGTTTTTTACCCATCCATCACTAGATGGTGTGTAACCACTCGATAATAATAATGAACGACGAACGACTCTATTTAAGGAGAGAAAAATGCGCAAGTGGTCTGCAGTCATTGAAGGATGTGTTTAAAGAAATTAGGTTACTTGGAGCATGTTACATGTCCAAAGCTACTAACCGTTGGATACAGACAGCTTGCACAATAGAGCTTCTAAAGGATGATAATGTGATAATCAATAAATTGATGACAACTATAAAGGAGATCGGAACTGCGTTGAGATTTGAGCGCAAGGTCACAAGATTGGAAGAGAAGGTTATTGAGACAGAATTGAAGCCAACATTGAGAAAGTTAAAGGCAGTATTGAAGAAAGTTGTTGAAGGTGGGAGAATCGAAACATATAGAGAAAACCCCCCGAAAGAGCCACTTCTTTATACAACAAGATAACAAGAAATGAGAAATGTGTTCTTTAGCTGACATAGAACCTAAGGAAGACTTCAACAATATTAGATTTGTTTGAGCAGGACTTTCCATAGACAGACGGTTTCAAGTGTACTGTGAACAAAATGACACTGTCGAACACCTTGTAACCGGTTGTCAGGGCAAATGGTGAATATATAGCAAGACACAACAGAACTTTGATGATTTAAGCAGTCAACTCAGCGAAAGAATACGAATTAATGAGAATGGGCATGGTTTAGTACGAAAATAGATGGGAAAGAGGAATAGTGGATAAGGCAAAGCTTTTGTTGAATTTTGAATGTAACCTCAGAAAAACAACTACAGCAAAGAGACAAGACTTAATATTGGAGGGAAAGGAGGAGAAAAAGGTCTGGATCTGTGACATAACCTCCCCACAGCAGCAGAACATGGAAACTAACAAATTAGGAAAACTAACAAAGTACTGACTATTACGATTCGAAATGAGGGAAAGACGCCATGATGTTGAGATTAAAATTGTACCAATAGTGATTGGTGCCCTCGGCGGAGGCGTAAAGACGGCGTTGAACGCGATTTTAGTAATATTCGACGCAAAAGAGACTGCGAAACGCATATTGGCTGAAATACAAAGAACAATTTTAAGGGATAGCGAGACCACAGTTCGTAAAGTGACGTCAGGACTTGTCCAAACCATTGACATTTAAATATTTGGCTCTTTCGTTATTTTATAACTAAAGCATGAATGGATCCACAAGGCTTGGGCCGAACCAGTGCGCTGGAAAAGAACGAAGAAACGCAGAGGCTCAGATGGCAGGATGTAGTTATAAAAGATATGGAGTGGAAAAAAGGGAGCAAGGAGCATGATGCAGACAAAGCAACGTGGACAAGGAAGACTTGTGCTCCAGACCCCAGACGTTAGGGATACTGCTAATGAAGAAGAAGATGTTATATTAAAATTAACAATTATTGGTAGTTCTAGATATTATTTTTAGCTCCTTCTCTATAGTACAATAGTAATAACAACAACAATAATAATAATAGTAATAATAATAATAATAATAAGGGCTGACACATCATGCATTTCTGTTTAACGGGCGGGAGTAGTGGGGGAGCATCATATCTAGGTGTCGTGAGCGTGGATCTCTTGTTCTGAAGGGCTGAGTACCGAGTTCTTCCTTTGTTAATTAGTCATGAAGTCTTGGGTAAAGCCTCGCTACGTAGCCTGTTTTAAGCAGTAAGGGTCACCTAAACTGGGAAACATAACCTGGCCACCACTGCAAGGTAGTGTGCTGAATTTGTTTATTTAACNCCATCCATCACTAGATGGTGTGTAACCACTCGATAATAATAATGAACGATGAACGACTCTATTTAAGGAGAGAAAAATGCGCAAGTGGTCTGCAGTCATTGAAGGATGTGTTTAAAGAAATTAGGTTACTTGGAGCATGTTACATGTCCAAAGCTACTAACCGTTGGATACAGACAGCTTGCACAATAGAGCTTCTAAAGGATGATAATGTGATAATCAATAAATTGATGACAACTATAAAGGAGATCGGAACTGCGTTGAGATTTGAGCGCAAGGTCACAAGATTGGAAGAGAAGGTTATTGAGGCAGAATTGAAGCCAACATTGAGAAAGTTAAAGGCAGTATTGAAGAAAGTTGTTGAAGGTGGGAGAATCGAAACATATAGAGAAAACCCCCCGAAAGAGCCACTTCTTTATACAACAAGATAACAAGAAATGAGAAATGTGTTCTTTAGCTGACATAGAACCTAAGGAAGACTTCAACAATATTAGATTTGTTTGAGCAGGACTTTCCATAGACAGACGGTTTCAAGTGTACTGTGAACAAAATGACACTGTCGAACACCTTGTAACCGGTTGTCAGGGCAAATGGTGAATATATAGCAAGACACAACAGAACTTTGATGATTTAAGCAGTCAACTCAGCGAAAGAATACGAATTAATGAGAATGGGCATGGTTTAGTACGAAAATAGATGGGAAAGAGGAATAGTGGATAAGGCAAAGCTTTTGTTGAATTTTGAATGTAACCTCAGAAAAACAACTACAGCAAAGAGACAAGACTTAATATTGGAGGGAAAGGAGGAGAAAAAGGTCTGGATCTGTGACATAACCTCCCCACAGCAGCAGAACATGGAAACTAACAAATTAGGAAAACTAACAAAGTACTGACTATTACGATTCGAAATGAGGGAAAGACGCCATGATGTTGAGATTAAAATTGTACCAATAGTGATTGGTGCCCTCGGCGGAGGCGTAAAGACGGCGTTGAACGCGATTTTAGTAATATTCGACGCAAAAGAGACTGCGAAACGCATATTGGCTGAAATACAAAGAACAATTTTAAGGGATAGCGAGACCACAGTTCGTAAAGTGACGTCAGGACTTGTCCAAACCATTGACATTTAAATATTTGGCTCTTTCGTTATTTTATAACTAAAGCATGAATGGATCCACAAGGCTTGGGCCGAACCAGTGCGCTGGAAAAGAACGAAGAAACGCAGAGGCTCAGATGGCAGGATGTAGTTATAAAAGATATGGAGTGGAAAAGAGGGAGGAAGGAGCAAGATGCAGACAAAGCAACGTGGACAAGGAAGACTTGTGCTCCAGACCCCAGACGTTAGGGATACTGCTAATGAAGAAGAAGATGTTATATTAAAATTAACAATTATTGGTAGTTCTAGATATTATTTTTAGCTCCTTCTCTATAGTACAATAGTAATAACAACAACAACAATAATAATAGTAATAATAATAATAATAATTTAAAAAAATTTAGTGGTGGCCCCAATCTTTGGTGATAAAAGACATACAGGAGGAAAGGAGTGGTTGGACGCACAAATATTTCTAACTTTAAAGCTCTTTCAATTAGAAGTCTCCCAAAGAGAATAGAATATGTTCATTGTTCCGGCTAGTCACGCGGTGCGAAGGTGTGTCTATTTTCAACAGCTTTTAATTCATTATTAACTGGTTAATAGAAATGTAGGGCAGATGGAAAGAGCTCCAACAGAGGTATTGAGTTAGGTATCCATCACGTTTTTGAAACAGTCAGTGCCATCAATTTTCCCACGATTCAACTTATCACACGAGTCTAAATGTAGTTGTCTGTTTTCCAATTGTGTTATTGTTCCAAGGCTCGTTTTCAAAGTTTTCTTAGCACGTGTGATCATCTTCGAAATCCAGATTTTCAACTGAAAGGTTTAACTCTCTTGCTCATTCCCACACAGATGTTGTTTCTGTCTTGTCTCAACCTGGCGATGTCCCACATTTCCTAATAATTTACGCAAACTAGAAAATTCTTGACTTTTGGACTCGGTGGAAGCCATTGATTTAGAAAATTTATCATGTGGTGAGTGGTTAGGTTTTTCTGAGCTCAGAAAAAGCGTACAACTCACGACATGATAAATATCCTGCATCAGTACTTGCGCAGTATCTGTTGAAAAATAAGTGTGAACAGAGTGCATTAAAACTGTAAGAATAAGAGCTGCATGGTTGATATATTTGATGTTTAATGATATATATTAATAAACTCATTTATGCACACTGAACGTGAAATCCTTACTCGGTTTTGTAACACAAGACATGACCCAAATTTTTTCCTTTTCTGTGCGTCATTTAATGTAAACCAACAGTGAGCCTTCGTTCTTGTATCTCTTCACAACAGGATTTTATTGTCAGTTTTACTTTTCCTTCATTATAAATAAAAGCACCTGTACTGTATTTTAACAGTATTATCGATCAATCATTTTTTCACGCTTGGAATATTGAAGGATAAAAAATTGTCCATGACATCTTTGAGAGCGGTAAATTCAAACAGTCTTCTTTTTATCCTGTGAAGTGTCAATGGGATGGTCAAATGAGCTTACGTCAAATGGTTCGACAGTTGAATAGCCGTTGGAGACGAACATTGTGGACTCTTTTTTTCAATAGCCAGAGGCATTAAGCTTAAGTATTAAGCTTTCAGCTTATTCTTTCAAGACAAGAGTTCTGTCTGACCAATTTGTTTTCAGAGGCCCAAGAGCTCTACTATTCAAAATTCAAGGTTTGTATTCAAAGTGCTGTTAAATATGTAAGTAAAGATAACACAAAAGTGCGTTAAAAACAGTTTAAAACCAGGAAAATAAAAGTGATTCAACCAATCCAAGCATACTGAATACCTTAAAGACAAATCAGTTTTGAGACCAATTAAAAATTACAAATGAAAGCACGAGCATTACAAAATTAGTCAATGAAACAACAGAGCAAACAGGCATTGCGCATTTGAAGAGCTTAATGATGCATGTTTGGGATTGGCCTAACACATATTACATATTCAGTTGAGAGGACAGTGCCCACCTTATGTTTAGCACAGGAATAGCCTCCTTTGGATCAAAGGATGGATGAGAACGATAACGAGGTTTCTAAACAATATTCAACAGAGAGCAGCAATAACTGAATATATTTCTTCTGCAATTAAATTGAACTGGACTAGTCTCCTGACTCTCTTGAAATATATTGTCTTGCTGTCCTCAAAGTGTCAACGAATAAAAGAGGAGAGTCTGAGAAGACAATATTGGAGTGTAAATGTAATTTTACACAATAGTATTGGGCAGTATTAAGTTAGAAGTGAGGAAAGGGTGCAGGTGCGGTCAGAAAGATCGTTATTACGAAAAAGAAAGGTTGAGAAAGAGCAGATTTTGGTCTTCATCGTTATTTAAGAGTAAAATATCCAAAAAACTAGCTCCCCTATGAAACAAATGTTAATTTTTCTGGAAAATTGAAATGTTGTGACCATGGAGGCTATTGGCAGCTGTCAGACACTTGACAATCCTTTATATCAGAAACGCATTAAGTCATTGTCAATTGTATCAATAATTTTATTTCTCACACTTTCAATTTAGATTGAGTGTTGAAGTGCATGGGTGGTCCTATTCGAAAAGCAAGGGCCTTGCTTAAAATAATCTTCTATTTTTAAGGATTTTTTTACTGATGTGAGATAGTTTATTCTGGACTGCATTTTGAGAGATGTCAGTAATCATTATGAAATGTAGCTGATAAAATATTCTCTTAAATTTCACTACCTTGCTGACTTACTGATACGTCCTGCAATTGTAAGACTTGTCAAATTCATTTTGGTTCTCAGTTTTCTTTATTGTCAAAGGCATTAATTAACTACATCGTTGGCAAATGATATGAAACATTCTCTCTTCTGTCAGCCGAAAGACAATAAATACGTCCTGTAAAATCAGATCAAATGACTGCAACAAACAAATAATTCTGGGAGTTATCGCAGGGGAAATAATCCCAGGTTAAGAATATATGATTAATTTAATAGGTCCCTTCGTTATTGACTGCCCTTCTCCGTTACTCTATGGGTGCTAATGAGTGCATTAAGGAATGCAATAGCTATTACCAAAGTACAGTCCTGATTTTTTTAATTATCTGGATTTGCTGCCCTTGTTCACACAGTTCGTCTGAGAAAGATGAAGGAAAAGGACAACAAGAATAAGCGGAAATCTCTCGTAACAAGACTTTAAGGCTACTGAAATGATAAGAGCTACAGGAAAGGAGCGTATTGATAAGGCAAGGAGGGTAAGAGAAAAACCTAGCTGAATGGTGTCTCTTATTAAAAATTTAAGTAGTTTAAGATTTTTGTCAACCGGGAAGTAGGAAGAAGGATGACAATTCCAGAGAATAACAGTGCTTGAAAGGATGGCGTTAATGGAAGTCATGTTCTTTGAAGCCTTGACAGAAAATCGTTGAAGTTTCATTGAAGAACGAGTAATATGAGCCCGTTATTAAATGTTTTTAAATAAGAGACTATCATAAGAGATACATATATTCCAGGGTTTCAGAAATCATATATTTATGACTACGTCCAGATGACGTGTGCTTGCTTGTTTCAGAATACGGCCGGGAGACTAGGAAAAGTTTTGGGAAAAACTCATTATCAGCATGGCGTGCTACAAAAAAGTAAGACAGTGAACATAAGTAAAGTAAACGCACATGCCTTCGGGTGTAGCTGTGGTATGTGTTAAGAAAACAGGAAGATCGTACTAACGATGACTATTTTCAACCAGTTTAGACAACTGACCATAAGTCGAAGATTTCCACTCTGTCTGGACCCAGCTGTTCGTCTAATTTCTTTCTATGATGCAATACTTCTCCACTTTTTTAAAAAAAATACTTTTATTGAGTATGATGATCAGGCTGGAGCCATATTCTTACCGAGTCTTTAACTAGTTTTTGTTTTGCTTATGTTGTTGTTGTTGTTGCTTTTTAAACCAGACGAGAGTGCTTAACGTTCCAACAAGCTGAGAAAAAAAAGATTTAACTGGAGGCTCTAATTTTTCTCAAAAAGTGAAGTGAACTCCTAGCTTCAAGACTAAGAAAAAAAATCACCTAAGACGTATTTTAAGGAAACGTTAGACAGTAGAATAGAGTTTATACGATACCTAATGACTGACTTGCATTTCTTCACTTTCATTACATTCCGGGGCTTCTAACTCAATTGGGTCTCACAGTATACCGTCTGGAAGGGTGGAGGTAGTTTCAGAATAGTTTAGGAAGAGCTTGAAATTTATATAGCTCTGTACGAATTGGGCGTTCAGTACAAGTATTTGACACTTTTAAAACTCTTGCCGAGTTGCTTCAAAAAAGGAAGCATAATTGGATAGGCAGCCTTACTTGGAAAATGATCAAGGCTTTTTTGGGGGGAACAGAGGGGTACAAAAATAATCACCTCTTCGTATCTATATGGAACAGGAGAGATCGTGTAAGACTTTGGTTACAAAAACTAGTCAAAAAGAACTTTATCTTTAGGAGATCCTAACATACGAAATTTGCCTCATAAAGACCGTTAAAGAATCGTGCTTTCTCCTCCACACATCTTTGTACCAATGAAACAGGATGTTGAAGCCCTCGATTTAGGGAGTGACCAATTCCTTTCCAGTATATTTCACTATTAGTTCCCGATCTCAGTAATGAAGAAGTAAAATCTGATATGTAGGATAGCCCTCGAATCCTAATTTTTGTGGAAGACGAAAGTTGAAAATTTGTCGATAACAGTGAGCAAACAATGTCGATTTGTCTAGAAGATATTGTAGTCAATTGTCCTGAAGACAAAATTAAAAAATAAGACTGCAAAGGGAAAAAATCAAACACAATAACTCTTTGACGGTTTCTAATAGAATATTTTCGACTGCACAACACACATCAAGATTCAATTTTTGTTGAGCATCCCCAGAGAAATACAAAAAACCCCCGTGCAGTGTAAGTACTGAACAGAAATAAAAATTTCATCGAAATTTGAAGGCAATGTAAGACAGATACCAGGAAAGATATAACATTCCTGTCTTAGCAGACTATTGTTAAAACTAGGGTTCAAGAAAGGAGATGCATGGCGGAGCCGTGCCAGTGTAGGGAGACACAATGAAGCTTCAATTTAGGGGGCAGTCTATTGTTCGATACCATCACATCACTTATTGCTAGAGATGTTAAGAATTGCGGGGGGAAAAGAAATCAAACAGAGGTTGGCATCAAAGTAGGTCACAGTCTTTTTACCAAAGACAATACTTCTTCTGCTGAAACATTTTCTGGTGCATGAGACGTTCTTGAAAAGAGCAAAGCATTGTGGGCTTTTTATTCTTTATTGTAAACACTCCAATGGGTAATCAAAAGAAACCGTTTTTGACGCATCCGATTAGTACTGGGCCGATAAAAATGTGATGTAATTTTATTTTTTCTTAGTTTTAACGTCATTTTTCCCCAGCAATTGGGGCTCAGACGTTGCCCTTCAGAGGGACTTTGATTTGGCAGTGAGGAATTTCTTGCCCGGATGCTTTTCCTGACGCCAGCCAATGGCTTTTTTTCTTTGTAAAGTTCCAAATTCTCCTCGACAGCTCGGGGAATCGAATCCGGAACTCTTGGTTACTATGCAGTTGCACTAACCATTAAGCCACGGCTCCTCAAAAAAGTGATGTAATATAAACCGTCAAATATCAATATATATATATATATTGCCTCCTTAAAGTGAGTGAGCGTTGAACTTCCAACAGACTCACTTTATAGACTCACCAAATAACTCACAAATAGATTTTTCATCAAACTCAGCTTTAAGTAATTAGAGTTTGATAAAAGACTAAATGTCCTAACATTGCTCTAGTACTACCCTATGTTCCCAAATGAAATTTTAGGTTCAGTTCTCAAGGAAATTGAAATACAAGCATTTTCTTAAGGTTAATGAATATTCGTACTTGACCAGAATATATAATAATATGAAACTGAAAATGAAGTACACGTTTCTTTTCATGTAAGAATATACTTTATAAGAATATCGAAGCTGAAAATAGTTCAAAAAATAAAGAAAATCCTAAAAATATGCCAAGGCTTATGTTTTTTCCCTCTAAATATAAAAATAAATATGACTCAGACCGAAATTTGATTCCATTCATTGTTTCACGTCATAGAAGATCAAGTTCTTATTAACAAGAAATAACTGAATTTTAACGAATTATCAAAAACAATAACAATAACAATGTTATTATTGCAAAGAAGACAAACAAGTGTAATCGAACATTATCACGTCAATCATTCATTTTTATACAAATGCCTTTCAAAACATTCAGTCGGACGTTTTTATAGAAAGAGATGGTCGCTTGATCGTCATAGTGTATGCAGGTGACTCTTGGATTTAAAAAGTCACTCATTGCCAATAAGCTGTAGACATGATAAAAGAAAACATTAAGAATATAGGAGGCTAATATTTGTCAAAAAGTTAAGAATACTGAGGCTGAAACGAAAACGCACTGTTCTAAGAAAAAAGAAACCGTGTATTGCGAAGGATTTTTGTTATCCAAAGAACCTTGTTCTAATCCAAATATTTTAAAAAAACCCACAAGATCAAAACAATTAAACGATTTTAATTAAAACTGGACTAATTTAATTATCAGCGGTATTGATATTCATGAAGACTTCTTTGAGCACTGTAGTCACGGAAAGTGTTCATTGTTATAGCGCGACGTCATCCTTGTTTTTGTGTATGTTTTCAGTCGAAATCTTGGAGGAAGAACAAGCAGAGTTTGATTTGAATACACTGATTGTCTCTTTAGATTTCATTTTTCATTGTACAACTCTAATTAATGTTGGACTGTAGCAACTGTTAGATTGAAGATCAGAAGTGGTTTTAAAATCTTAGGTGAGCTCATTTTGTCAAACAAAATTCTGCATCTCTAAGCAAACGACAATGGTGTCTGCTGTTTATTTATTGATAACTAATTAGTACAGAGACTCTTGACTAATTCACATAAAATTAGTACTGCCTGCATAACTACATAAGAGCAAGACGAGAACATCTAAACGATGAAATTATAATGTATTGATATGAAACAACTAAACACCTGAAATTTTTTCAGTCCTGAAGTTCTACACAGCCTGTTGTTAGATATCAAATTAAGATATCCTTACATGGGTTGACTTCTTCAGGGGAAACATATCAATGAGACCTTAATGTAATAAAATGTACAATGCTACAACAACTTATGAATATATCAGTTTGTGAAAGGGTCTAGTTTGGGCCAGGCAAAGATAGTACAAGCGATCGTACTGCATCGTTTTCATGAAGGTGTATCAAGACTGTCCCAGTTGTTAATCGTTAACTTACTGTGTATGAGGTTCCTGGATTAATCCCCGCTCTGTATAAGGGGAAGAGTATCTTGCCCTATTTGTTTTTCCCTTAGAAGTGACAGAGTATTGGGTTTATACATGTTTAATGGGATAGGATTGGAAGGGTAGTAAATCCAACTGATGAAAATATTACAAAAGCATCTCAAAGAGAAAATCTGGATCATTCAATAGCAGCAATTTTTAGATTTTGGAATCCGATTGTTTTTAAACATCTGAGCATCACCTACAAAGTGCAAAAAGAGTCAGTACAAATGTTTGGAGAACACAACTCGCAGAAAATGTGAGAAAGCCTTTTTTTGCACAAAAAGGCATTCAATCTTCTGGTATGTCCTTGTCTTTAAAAAAAGAGGTAACGTGCCAAAGGAACCCGACCCAAATGTAAGGCTCCAGCCGTGTTCTGTGTACTCAGGAAGGAGGGAGGGTAATAGTTTACACGATGTTTTCATCTATTATTTAAATGGTGTACTTTCTATTGTTATATTTTTTTAATTGCGGAGAAGTCGCCTTTTAAAATATTTTATGTTTCCTCACTAATTAAATTTTCTTTTTTTTTTAGTTTTAACGTCATTTCCCTCCAGCAATTGGGGCTCAGACGGTGCCCTTCAGACGGACTTTGATTTGGTAGTGAGGAATTTCTTGGCCGGGTGCTTTTCCTGACGCCAACCAATGGCTTTTTTTCTTTGTAAAGTTCCAAATTCTCCTCAACAGCTCGGGGAATCGAATCCGGAACTCTTGGTTTCTATGCAGTTGCACTAACCATTAAGCCACGGCTCCCAACTAATTAAATGACCCCTAACAAGTGAAAAACAGAGCTATAAAATAAAAAATAAAAATTTTTTCCAAAGGAAATTGTATTCCAGAGCCAGATCCTCTTCCTGGAGACCAAGTGAGTAGGCTGCACCGGGAATATCTCTCCCAACTACAGGGGCGTCGAAGACGCACATTTCCTGCTTGGATTTTTTAATAAATTTCTCCAAATCGACGACGAACCAGATTCAAAATCACATGAACGACGAGATCGATTTCTTCAATGGTACGGAAGAACAGCTTGAATCGAAGGCTATTCGTTACTAACTAGTCAGAAAAACCTGGCTAATCAGCATCCAGGCATCACCACGTGGAGGTTGCCTTCATGGACGCCCTGCTGCCGTTCTGTTATTGTTTTGTTGTTGTACCAAAATGAAATCGAGGCAGGAAGTGAAATTTTACCATTGTTTAACATAACCAATGTATCTATAGTCTGATCTCATATTTACCTGAAACAAGGACACGCGTTTTTACGTATAGGCACACGCAAGGTTTTAGTGAAGTTTTGGAAGAGTTTTACTCTTGAGCATTGTTGGGCTGACTTGCACCCAGAGCAGGGTTTACGTGAAGTAAAAGACAGTAAAAATATTTAATTATTCCTGATAATGAATACGTGCACGTCACACTTCCGTTCTTTTGAAGTTGTTTGCTTTCAACGGTTATCATGAACACGTCTTCTTCATACTTTCCTTGGTCACGTTTGAATATAAATCAACAACTTCTGATAAACAACTCCACCAAAATTGCTTTTAAATTACGTTTATTTTGTAAAAAGCTTCCTCGGTGACAGTTGATTTTTTAAATTATAGAATATTCAAACAGACAAATATTCATCATTCACATCTCAAAATAAGCTGCTACCAATGTGTGTTCTGGCCTTGTGTAAATGCATTTACAATGTTACCATAAAAAGAGTTCAAATAGAAATTAAGGTGTGATAAGAAAACTGAAATCTACAAATATCATTTAAAGCCCCAAGTGATAATTTGTTCTGAAACACTGACGTAAACTCTTCACCTTTTGACTTCGGCAGATCATTGAAGATTTTAGCATCCATAAACTGAGACAAACATTTCCAGTCGAACTTACGGCAATTTTGACAATAAAGATTGGTTTCTCATATAGTTTTGATGGTTGTTTATTTCGAAATTCTTTTTGTGAGGAATACATACCCCCTCTTTTAAGAAATCTGTTTCAAAATACTACACTTTTCTTATTTCACCTTCCAAAAACAGTATGTGATGTTGGTGACTATTCAGTGTCAAAGGGCAGGTTTTGAATGATCTTAATGAGTTCTGTGTTGTTACCGACAATTTCAGGTCGATTATTGCACAGCAAGCTTTCAATTTGTTCCTATTGTAGATAGAGTTTAAGATCTGGGGATTTAGAATTGTATTTCATGGCTTTCTTGAACTGATACAACTGCAGTTCTGATTGAGTATTTTCAACAAAAACACTGCGAATACCTTGTGAGATGAAAATCTGTGTGTGTTTCAGGGAAAAAGTCTACAATTTTTCCACATCCTGAGCTAGATTAGAAATATTATCTGCACTACAATTCTGGTTCTTCTA
>RDPX01000268.1:913717-940607 GCA_003991215.1 Morbakka virulenta
GAACTCCCTCACGATAAATATTGGTGGGAACATAAACCACTTTGTGTAACAGAAAACAATTTTATCACAATACTCTGGGACTTCAGTATCCAAACTGACAGAACTATTCAGGCAAACCGACCAGATATTGTCATTAAGAACCATCAAGATAATACCTGCTTCCTTATAGATATGAGCATTCCTGCTGATAGTAACACATCATTAAAGATATTTGAAAAACTTAGTAAATACAAGGATCTTGAAATAGAAATAACAAAAATGTGGCATCTAAAAACCACTACAATTCCTGTTGTTGTTGGAGCTCTTGGAATGGTATCAAAAAATACACAGTATTACATTGACCAAATCCCTGGAAATATGTCTCTTTCTGAAATACAGAAGATCGCACTTATGGGTACGTCACACATCTTGCATAAAATTCTTTCTGTGTAGAGTATAGCCTCGTTATTCTTTCTGTTGCTTGAGGTCCCGGGGTGGGACTTGGCACAGATCGTATTTAAACAAAGCAAATTCAAAACATAAAATAATAATAGTTATGGTACACATTAGCGACATAAAAACTGGTTCATATTTAACAATTAAAACAAACTACTTATGAGATTTAAATTTTATATTTGGATGGTAATTTGATATATTTATTCATGTATCATCAAATAGGAAGAACAGGAGTAAAATATATAGGGTTTTTTCTTCAGGATTTATGATGAACGTCAATGCACAGCATTTTTGCCCCCAAACCTATGTTGCCCTGTCTTTAAGAGAGAAACCACAGCGGAGTGATTAGAATTTGAAAATCCGGACTTATTTTGTTTTATGCTCTTACAGTAATAAACTCACGAGTGCTTTTCTTTACTCTCTACTTCAAAGCGGTTTTATTGTACTTTAAATTGAGTTCAATTTTTGTTGGTGCTGGGCAAGTGAACTTTTCCACTGACGTATTTTGGACTTCACTTTAAAGAAACTACATGAACGTGATATTCGTGGTTGCCAATATTGTGCTTTCTATCATTCTATTCCTTTTATATCGACATAGCTCTAATAATTACATTACTCTTGTTAATGACTCCTTCTTGGCATGAACTGAGACTAAAATTATGGGCAAGCTAAAGGAACTTCTCTCCCGCAATAGAAACCACTGCAGGGGAAAAGAAAATCTGCCAAATTCCATGATTGTTACAAACAACCAAGGAGCCTTTTCAAATGAATTTTGTTCCACAGGGAAAAAATGATTTTTAATTTTATATGCTTTATTGATCTTATTGATTCATGAAGAATATATTTTCTCCTCTTCAGTTAAACAAGGTTCTTAAGGATTAAGTGCGGGTGTGATGATCGTGTTACATATGGAAAGAGAGCAAGTTGTGACATCATGTAGATGTCCCACTCAGCAATAATGTTTACATTAGTCAGTGTCCCAGGGTTTAGGTAATAACAAATTCCTCTAGTTATGGAACACAGAAATTGCGGATGTAATGAAAAAAAATGTAATTAGTAATTTTAGGTATTTAGATTTTGTATAAATAGAGAAGAATTTTTTTTAAAATCAGACTTGTATTCAGTCTAAGATAGGTACGCCTTGCATCCTGGTGTCTGTTGAAACTTGCATCAGTTTACTTTGTGCTACCCTCACACTACTTGTACGTATTTTCTGCGCACGGAAATTACACCGTGAACCAGTATGAGTCGGAGTAGATTACGGACTCTTACTGGATCAGAAATGGCAACCAAAACTGTCACAAGAACTATGAGAAGAGTCTACAACAAACCAGAACCGTATGATGAAGAGGTGGATGTGAAGGATAAACTCAACGCCCAACATTTTTGTCCTAGTACTCAAGGTAACCGAAGATAGGCAAACTCCTGAGTTATTTTAAAGAGAAGGTTATATGGGTCATAAGCCTAGAATAAGAGGTTGAGAATGGAAGCTCCGTAATGCTGTCTCAATTATTGCAAATTCCTTAGGGCTTTGGTGACAGTGTGACGATAGCAACGTCAGGTGTACTTTCTTACGATTTACGAAACAAATTTCTAAGGGTTTAAGACTAAATTTCTATACATTATCGCACTGGGGGGAACCGCCCTGAAACAGGAAGTCATTTCTACTTTAAGGTAACGTCTCACTTTTGAATATATGACAAAAAGTAATAAGTGTTTAGAGTCCTAGAAAGTGAGAACGAGTTCTACAATTTCATCGCAGTCAAAGATCATCACTTTATCACTTTCTTCTATTCTTACATCTTAGAGAGGTATCTGAGCAGCCATTATACATAGTTACATCATACTTTCCACCAGCCCTTTGATTTTATTATTATTAAAATTGGAGACAGCATCGTTTTCCGTACTCTATAAAAATGATGTTTTTTTGAAAGACAAAATTGATCCTGCTGGTGATTTTGAAAGTGAGAAACAACTTTCTTCTATTCGTACATTTACATTGTGATTTTATCTCTCCATTATTATCTTATTGTCTTCTTGTTTTATTGCAAAGTTTGGAAAATTAAGCTAAACTAGAGGATGTGGAAAATTGGGACAAAAACAGTGGAAAAGTAAGACTCCTTCAATGTGGATTGAAATCACTGTCTACAGTAACCAAGTGAAAGCTCGAATTGTGATAAAATAGTACTTTGGCACAAGCACAAACAATTCAGTAGAGCAGATAAACATAACAACCATTAACAGCTATTAATGTTGGACAACTCACTCGAGATTAAGTTAGTTGCACTTTTCTTTCCCCTGTCTTTCCAATATATCATTTTTATTTTCCTTTTTTAATTTTGGGAGTTGAATAAATCTAATCAGAGCAATATGAGTAATGGATATGTTAAGGATTTTTATAGCCATTGGGGAATACTTGTCGATATTGTTGTGGGTTGTGACGCATTAGTTTCTATACGGTGGAATCTTTTGCCAGATTGACAATAATTGAAAGAGAAAAACAATGAAGAATCGTAGATATGGAATACACAAAGTGGAGACCAGAAGAAGGGAGGATAATTTACAGAGTAGCGAAAGTAAGGAATGAAAAGCGGAAAGATCTAGGCGAAATATCAATAATAAAGCATCAAAATGGAAATATACTTTTGAAGAAAGAGCATGTTCAACGAAGATGGCAAGAATATTCTCAAAACAGTTGAACACAAAATAATGAATATGAGGAACTGAGTGAGGCATTATTGGTGGAAGGACCAATATCTACCATCCCAGAAAAAAGAGGAACTACCTGGAACAATGAGAAAGGGAAAGACAAATAAAGGTGGAGGACTAAAGCATTAGAACAACTTGATCAAGGGTGGGGTTATTTATTGCGAGGAAAGATCTGGAGTACAGAGGAAATGCCAGAATACTGGATAGAATGTGAATTGCTTGAACACGTACTAAAATATTAGAAAAAAATAAAGAGTAGTAAACGGAATATATCCACAACCATCAGTTGGGATTCATGAGTGAAAAGAGCATTACAGTTGTAACATTTTTTTAGTGAGAAAGTTGAAGGTAAAAAATTTGGAAGGAAATGGGAAAGTGTATTGGTATTTTGTGGACTTGGAAAAGGCGCATGACAGAATATACTGGAGTTTGAGAAAGAGGGGTGTAACAGGAAAGTTAGTAAGACTAGTGAAAAAAATGTACAAAGGAGAAAAAACAACAGTGCAGACAAAGAATGGTAAAACGGAGTCATTAAAGTTTGAAGTAGGATTGCAACAGGGATCAGCATTGACTTCGTTGTTGTTTTTTGTAGTGTTGCATACAATAACGATAGGCTTAAGGGAGTATAATGAAATATAGTTGTTGCCATTTGCCGATGATCTAGGTATCGTGGCAGATAAAGAAGAGGACCTGCAGCTCGTGTATTTGAGATGGAAAAACAGCCTGCAAAGAAATGGAAGTGAATACACAGAAAACAGCGGTAATGTTAAGCAGCCCAGAAGGACACGAGGATATCAACATTATTTTCATAGACTGAGGAAGGCTTAAACAGCCAGAAGAGTTTAAATATCTAGGATCACTTACAGCAGAAGAAGGTACGGGGAGGGCAGGTAAAAAAACCGAGTGAAACAAGCACAGGCATATAACGAGAAGCAATTCGAGTCATCCTGAATTGCAAAATATCATTAAAATTTGACATGAAGGTCTTTAAATCTATAATAAGACCAGTATTCATGCATAGTGCAGAAATATGGTCATTCAGGAGGAATGAAAAAGCAATCATGAGCAAAACGGAAGCAGAAGAATATAGAGAAACGTGAATGCAAGGTATACAAGGCCATGGTACGACCTGCAATGTTATAAGAGATGGAAACAGTACCACTAACCAAAAGTCAAGCAAGCCAGCTCGACGTAGGAGAGATGAGAATGATCTCTGTGCATCTGGTGTGACTAAGCTGGACCGTGTTAGAAATGAAGAAATAAGAAGAGGGGTTGTTGTCAGGGAAGCTTCGAAGAAGGTGCAAGAGGTGCGGTTGAAGTGTTGAGGCCATGTCGAAAGGAGGGAAGAAGGGTATGTAGGGAAGAAATGTACGAGAATGAACATGCCAGAATGAACAAGACTGAAAGACAGGTGGGGCTTTTGCTGTCATAACATAAAGGATGATATGACAGCAAAAGGCCAGACAAGTGATGTGGCATAAAAACCTAGCACGATGGAGATGGTGCATTCGCTACGATGACTCCTGATGGGACAGGTCAAACGAGAAAGAAGACGAAGTATTTGTCATAATTTTGAGCATAAATAGCGTGTAATTACTGCCATATTTATCTAAAACTCTACCTTTCAATTATAAAACCATTTTGAAACCAATTGATCCTGGTTTCCCCAATAAATAAAACTTGGTGCATGTTGTTTGGAAAAATGCGCATGATATTCTTCAACTATATTTTCAATTACTGCCTATAAATTAAGATCCTGGCATGTTTGATCAACTTATGCCACATCCAATTTGTTTCTTTTTCATTTTGTTTATTTTTTTAGATTGTCTCTTGGTTTGTGTATATATATATATTTTTTATTTCAGATGATGTAATCTTCTCTTTAATCCCATTTCTTAGAAATTGCTTCAAACTAAGAAAGGTTAGACTTCCAGTTTAATGATAAAATATTAATATAATCTAAGTTAGTTATAATGTAATATAAAGTAATAAAAAATAGATTAAAAGTCAACGTTCCCCTTTTTTTCTTTCCTTTTTCCTGCTTTCTTTAAGTTTCTTTTACTCTAAAGAAGGCTGAAAGCAACTTCATTGCAGAGGCTAAATTTTCTCATTCATTTTTTTGTAGTTTATAAATCTTTCTATCTATTTGTTTTTGTTCTCTTTCAATCCTATCCCCGAACACTTACATAAATCTACTTACAGCGGACAAACGAATTGGACTGCTACGCCCAGAGACGTGGGTGATGCTTGAATTGGAAATCTTTCGGATTGGTAAATCTTTGATTTACCACACTGTCCCTACTGTTTCTCTGACATTGACAGGTTAAGCAATTCAGAAACTCCTTTTTTGTATCAAGGAAAAAGGCAAGAGAAGTTTAATCTATTTTAATTATTTCAGTTAATTTATTTGGTAATCTTTAGACAGGATACGTTGCATCACTGAACATAAAAATTCTTTTTCAGACAATTTCTATTTCGAGATTACCAGGGGTTTGTCCTTTACTACACACACACAAACTGCACGTAGGATGGAGACTTCCCTTCACTTGGTAAATTGACGTACAATGGAAAACTGAAGGAATGGAGTGGCTCAAGCCAAGCCAAATTTGAAAGTATTCAGGTTCAATCCAAAATGGGAATTTTGAATAGTTGAGTAATAAACTAATTGTACAAGGCAATAGGATTAGCCCTTGCAAACACAATCCAATTCCTATGATTTTTATTGTTGAAATGTAATAAGATTACTTCCATGAGCTGAACTTTATTGTTTTTATAAAATTTAAGTAATTAATATGTGTTACCACGCAATGTTCCAAGAAAAAAAAAGAGCCAGGATATAAAAAAACAAAAAATGAATGAATATTGTTAAGTAGCTATTCAAAAAAAATCACAAACGGAAGCCATACTGTTGGTCTCCTTACATATTAATTTGTAAAGGCTTTCTATATTACATTAGTAATTGTTATGAACTATTGACGAAAGAAGAACTCATGTTTGCCAACCAACAGGATTTGGTATCTTGTTTAAAAGGGAATCTTATCCTTGCTTTCAAGAAATGAGCCTTCAATCATAATTAGTTTATATTAAATAGCTAGCATAGTTTTAATTATGATTGACGATCTCCTTTACAATGTGATTAACGATGATGCAATGTCAGAAGATAAAACTGTCCGAATTCAAAAATGTGTTCTCGACAAGACAGGACAAAATTAATTTAATCACGACAATCCAAAAATATATTGCAGGAATTAAATGGTAAGGATGTTGTCTTTATCTATTGTATTTTTGTTGTTTATTTATTTTCTGGAAATATTCTCAAACCAAGATGATATCACTTCTTTTAAACCATATATTGTCACCAACATTTTTATTCATATTTGTATTTATTATTATTATTATTATTATTATTATAATAGATTATCTTGTGAATTCCGTATGTATTCTTGGCCAGTGCTATTTGCATCCAAAAGGGTTGATCAGACTACCGAGGGCTCAGTTGGCATCTTCTTAATATTGTGGCATCCTAATTGCCTTTCCGGGTTTCTTGTTTACTGTATCAAAAAGGTACTTAGGAGTGGTAATAGATCCTAACTTGTGCCAGTTGCTTAAGTCTTGGCAACTTTTATTTTTGCCCTGGTTACAGTCATCTTGTCCTCTCTACAGAGTGATTTTGCTTTAGACAGGCTTGTATTGTTCTTTGATTACACTTCACTGTGTTATATATATATATATATATATATATATATATACATAGGCTTCAATCTTTTAAAATATTTTTTTATGTTTTTCTTTTTTTTTCACTCTAAGCAAGTCTTGAAGCCACTCGGGGAATCGAACCTATGTCTTTATTTAATTTATTTTCTTCGTACTTTTTAATTCAATAATTTTTTAAATTCATTTGTTTCCTACTTATACCAATTTTATCTCTGGAAACATGTACACAGTCAGTAGTATGTCCCTTTTAAGAGAAAACCAAATTGGGCACTATTTCCAGGGACGAGACCAGGGTTCAAACCGCGTATCTTTGGTCTGGTAATCTCTTGATTGAACCACTCGGGCACTACATAATGCTTCATCTGGTGTCTTGTGCCGATACCTTTCATGGTATTGGTACCTATTGATGTCTTAACAGGATATGTTCCTTTTAAGCTCTTCTTTGCTTTGTGTCATAAAATTTGAAGTTTTCCTACTATTTTCCAATATTGTTTGAGTTGTAAAGAGAGTAATTCCCTGGTACTAGTCAATTCTTGCAATTTCTTATACCGAATGAAGTCCTTATTTTTCCTGATAAAGCTAAAAGTCAACTAGAAAGATTTCTGTTTTATGTCAATTTTTGAATTTTCTTTACTTGTTTTCTAAGTTCATTGGTCTTTTCTTCTGTTGCTCTTTCTCACTGTTATGTTTCACTAGTGTAACATGTGTCTATCTCCTGTCCTTTAATTACATTCTGGAAATTTTTTGGCCTTAAAAGTTTCTGGCTTTTAGCTTGATCGTTTTTCATTTGCCTCACTATTACTTCCTTGACTCAGTAACGAATCCTTATGTGGGACATGTTATCAGTGCTTATATCAACTTTGTGCCAGGTATAAACATTCACATCTGATACACTCCTGGTATCTTTGCCCAAGACTTGCATAATTGCATACTTTGGTGTTTGCCAATGTAAAGGTTGAATTAACCTCATTGGTTCAGACCCTTACTACTCTATTGCACAAATCGAGATTTCTGTTTCCGACTATAGATAATTTCAAGATTGTCGTTGTTATTAAATCTCGTGTTACATTTGAATGATAATCATTAGATTTATTTCTTTGATTTTCATTATTGTCATTATTATCAACGTGATAATCATTATCATCATGATCATCATTAACATCATTACCATCATTATCATCATTATCATCATTATCATCATTATCATCATTATCATCATTATCATCATTATCATCATTATCATCATTATCATCATTATCATCATTATCATCATTATCATCATTATCATCATTATCATCATTATCATCATTATCATCATTACCTTGATTATCAATATCATTATAACAATCATTATTACTATAAGCAGCATTATTATCCTCATTTTCCCTCTGCACTTCGTATTGGCCACTTTCTTTTTGGTCCTAAAGTTGTTGTTCCTCAGAAAATCAAATCCAAGAAACTTTTCTTAACCTCTGTAACTTACGAAACCAGAAAGCCAAGGTTTCTGGGTAGGACAACAGGTATAGCAACTGTCCGGTTTATTCAGAATTTAAACGATTTATGATCGTTATTCGGGTCTCTCAACGTCGCATCTGACACAAATCCTCTGAAAACACACAAAAAATATGACCCCGTCACAATGTTAGCTAATAATTAATTGATTCATGTTATCGGAGAATTACGACCAAGTAAGATGATATCACCAGAGGAAACAAATAGATTGAATTGAGGTTTAAAAGACTGAAGTTTTTTAATATCTTAATAGATTACTACACCGAGAATCATATTAGAAGACCAAGCTTATAGAGCACCGTGTGGTAAAGGAAATACCTTCGAGAATGACCTCGTTTTCCTTTTGCCTCTTTTTCGTATTTTATTTCGTATTTTAACTTAATGAAGCTTGACCAACTTTTCATTCACAAACCTTCGCCAAGATTCAACTGCTTTCAGGATATTTTTGCAATCTCAATGGTAGCAAGTCTGTATCCTGGTGTTCTGTTCAATGTTATGTATAAAGTTACGATTCGTTTTCTTTTATAAACCTGATCTCAAAGTTTGTTTATTTGATATTGATACTCGTGAAGACATGTTGACCACTGCTAAAAATGAGAGGGGGAGGGGCAAGATCCAAAATCTAATCCAGAGAAAAAGATGGGGAATGAGAAAAGAGCGAGAGAGGAGAGATCTAGTGTTACCACAGTAGTGGGATTGCAGAAATGAAGCCAAGTGATAAACAGCATGTCAGCACCAAGTTCTTAGGATTCTGTAGATTTAAAGGACAAAGTCAAGCTAAATGAAGCTCTTTTTTCTTTTCTCTTTCTCAGAAATGTAAACTTTGCTAAATGTGAAGGTAACTATCTGCACAACTTTACGTTTTACATTCTCTGACCTAACAAAGGGGATAGGTAGTCACTGTTAGCAAGGCCAAGGTTGAATTTGAAGAAACAATGCTTGTTGTGACTCGATCAACTCCTTACTTTATTTCTTACGTTATCATCTTTCAGTGTTTTTAAGTGAGCACTTATGTAAAAGACTTTTATTCTTCGCTCCATTAGGTCGCTTGGAATTTTCTCAATGACTTGAAATGCTTCTCTGTGTACAGATAAAACAAACGCTATTGAATAGACTTTAGAAGAGACGTATATCTTAATCCGAGTCTTCATAATACCATATGAAATAAAAGCTAGGAATGACTCATGAAAACACTTTTGTTTCCTTTCTCTCAAGATAAATGCCAAATACCAAATTATTAACAAAACGGGCCATTTTTGTGGTGAAAGGCACCCTCACAATGGTAACAACAAAAGTAGTGGAAGAAAGATTATTCCTAATTGACAAGATAAAGTTTCCCAACTTATGTGCTGTCTGTTTTTAAGTACAGAGGTTCTCAATAGATGTGATGTCTCATTCTTGTGGTGCACAAGGCGATTACAAGCGTGGTAGAAAAATATATAGAAACTAATTTTCGTCTAGTTTCAGATTAATTTCTTTAAACGTGAGTTAGAGTTTATCAGCCTCAAACCATGCATTTGGTCGAGTTATTTCTAAGGAGGAAAGTGGGTTAAAGAGTTTGATCAAGTTAACTTTCATACCACCTCATCTATATGTAAAAGACTGTTCTATATCCGTTTCATTGGATTCAATAGTTTCTTCTTAAAGCTGCACTATTTCAGTGTTTTTTGGTCATGTCTTATAAAAGTAATAAAATGTGGCCATCTTATTACACTCAAAAAACGATTATATGTCAGGAAGGGTAAGCGAACCCAGGAAAAACAAAAATTTGGTACCCCTAAAAAGTTAAAAAACTTTTTCTAACACAAACAGTTATTTCTTGAAATTTACAAATTCCTAAAAATAAATTGTTGTATTTCAATATTGTTCATTGAGATCTACTCAATATCGTTTAGAAGTGGCAATGGTAATGAATTAATTCCACCGGCGCTTAAAAAAGCCCCAAACCAAGTCTCCAAGCAAATTTTTTACTTCAAAAGCCTCTGAAATATAAATCCAAAAAAATTCGTTTCCTCAAAATGACAAAATGAAGGTTCTAGCCAAATGGAGCGAGTATCTGGTTGCAGTTGAAAAGTGAAAACCTTATTCTCCTTCAAATGCCCATTGTTCTGCTGCCATTGCTCATCACAATCTTTTCCATTTGTATTTTCCACGTGATGATACCGATAAACTTTGGGTTTCTTTCAAATGGCCTAGCAAGTCTTGTAAGAGGATAAATTCTGATGCTAAATCTCGCTATGCTGTGCGAGTTTGTAGATTCATTTCTTCCCCAAAGCTTGGAAGGTGAGATTTCTGGAATATGTACTATAGTGTTTCCATTCTGGCAACTCAGTTATTTGTCCATCTTTAGATGGTGTTTGCTTTTCTATGTCTTTTAAGGCAATCTTTTTGTTGGATTATTTTCTCACAATTCTTCTTCAAATATCACTGGTGCTTCTTTAGGTGAATTCTCTTCGCAAACTGATTAGACTTTGGATACTCTGTCATCATTAATTGAAGATTGGTTGCCAAGGTTATCAATGGGCTTGATCAATCTAAAGCTCTTCATCTTAGTGTGCATTCGGACTACCTTATTCCTTCTTCTACCATATTCAATAATTGGCTATCACAGACTTGTTTCCCTTCTTCCTGGATGGTTTTTAATGTTTTGCCTGTCTTCACGAATTCAGGTAATACATATCATGCAGGCAAATACTGATCTCGAAATCTTCTTTCTGTTATCAGTAAACCTTTGAACAACTTATTACAAATGCATTGGGTGAATTCTGATGTTCATCATTTGACCAAATACGCAATTTTGGGGGTGTCATGCTTGCTGTTATTTGGCTCTTGGAAACTTTGTTTCAAATTATGAGCATCCTTTTTTACTACAAGAAAAGTTTGATGGGATGTTAGTAAAGGCTGTTGCAAAAAGTAGTTGCAAAAATTCCCCCTGTGTAATGAGAGATCTTTTGGACTTTGTAGCGCTGCTGCATTATTGCACAGTATTGATGAGCACAACATCTTCATCCACAATATCTTCATTAGGATCACACAATCAGCTACTCCAGAGCTGTGATTTACAGCTTGAAATTAAATTTGTTGAATTTGCCATTTTCCGATTCATGTGAATCAGCAGCTGATCAGATATCTGATCCAACGAATGACAGACGTTAAATTATCACTGTTAAACGATTCCACCTGGCAGACCATGCCTGCCCTGTGTTTCCTGGATCTTCGTAGCAAGTTTTGCGTCCATGTCGACGTACTTCTTTGTTCACGCAGCATGATTTCAGCAAGAAACGGTATCACCTCAATGACAAAGACCACAGCTCTACATTACAGTGGCCCAAGACAGAACATACTAGGGACACTCACATCACCCAAACCAACCTTTGTACCCTGGGGTAAAATCAGGAGAAAGACAGGAACTTCTCGGGCCCAGATGAAAGCTAATCCTCAGATTTGTTAAAAACGTATAATATGCTGACTTTAACCTATTGCATTTCTAGAATCTCGAACAAATTGACCTTTGAAGTGAAACTTTGAGTTAGAACTTTTTGCAGCCAGATTCTCTCTATTTCATGATCAATAAAATGCACTCTTATTCGAGTCGTAAAAATTGGTCAAATAAAAAACAACGGTACAAGTTTTTGGTTAACTCTAAATATTGATATTTACCTATGCGAAAAGCCGTAGCAACTCATTCAGAAAAAATTATCCAAAATATAATGATTTATAATTATGGGGAATCCGGCTGGGTTTTTTTCAACAGAGAGGTCAGAGATTGTTGGATTGGAGTTAATGAAATAAACACTATAAAAATTGGCTTTAAGAATTCAGCTCATTTAAGAAAAAATTGTTATTAAGGATATAACATTTCCCAGAAACAGATTTTAAAGAAAACCAGTGAATTGATGCAAGGTTAATATCTGTAGGAAAAAACTCACTCTTCATTAAAAAAAATTGTTTTTTCAAAGCAGGGTTTCATGACTTCTGAAGAAACGGAAGCACCTTATTATAAACTGACAATGAAAAAACATATTATTCGTTATGTTACCTTTTTTTTCTACTCTACGCCCTCTGAGAAAGTTGCCAACAGGAAAAGCTAGAAAACTAAGTTGGAATTATACTAAACAGAACAATGATGATGACGGCCAACAGCACTACATTAAAATAAATAAATAGATAAATAAATAGATAAATAGATAAATAAATAGAAAAATAAATAAAGGAGTATATATATACATAAATAGATAAATAAATAAATAGATAAATAAATAGATAAATAAATAGAAAAATAAATAAAGGAGTATATATATATACATAAATAGATAAATAAATAAATAGATAAATAAATAGATAAATAAATAGATAAATCAGTAGATAAATAAATAGTTAAATAAATAAATAGATAAATAAATAGCTAAATAAATAAATAGATAAATAAATAAATTAATTAATTAATTGACAAGCGGTTAATAAACAACCAGGGTTAGTATAGGAATGTTTTTAGCAACATAAGAGCTCTTCGAACCAGGTGTGAGTAACTATGCATTCTCCTTTAACTCGGATGACGAACTGAAAGTATTTTATTTCTTTTTTTTCCCTCTTCTATATTTTTTGTTTGTTTGTTAATGAACTAAAAATTTGTAATCATATTGCTACGCTGTAATATTCTTTATTTCAATTTTGCTTATCAAAGAGGTTTTGTTGATGTAAAAAATGTACTGACTTCGCAGGTTATAACGTCACAATAGTTTCAAAATTAAGCATGAAAAAGACCAATGTTGCTCTTAGTTTATTCAACAGCCTATTAATTTGGTTGAAAGTTGAAAGGCTTTTACGAGGGAGTAATGGTACCCTTTTCACCGTCTGATGAGAGCTAACCAACTTATATGTAACTTAATGGAGTTAAATCTGAGATATTTAAACACCGAGGGCACTTCCCGAGTCAAGTTGGTTTGTGAAAAAAAGACTGTGCTTTATCTTTGATATATTTGGTTGATAAAATATAGACCTGATAGCACAGAAACCCATTCTAGTTGTTGCAGGGCGGGGATTAAAGCAAGTATGATCACAGTTAACTTAAAATGAGGATGAAACCCTACATTCTGCAGGGAAACGACTGAACACTTCACTTAATTGTGTGCAAGTTGTTGCTCAAACAACTTTTGTAATTAAAATAACTTCCTAAAGTTTTCATAATTTCCTCAGAAACAGTTGCTGTGCCACATCCTTCTTTCCCAATGGTTTCTTTGTTTGTTAGAGAAGGTCATTTGAGCATATCCAGCACAGATTTGGAAGAGCGGATATTTTCGTGATAAAAAACCGGCCTCTTTTGACTAAAGCTTTCTCATTGTTATCAACATTGTATTCTCTGTCATCAAACTTTAAATCGTCATGGATGTTTACAAAAGCAATGCTGCAAAGAACAAATTACTCACATATAACAGATTACCGATCGCTTTAGATCTTTTGCTACCACTACAGTCGTAATCTCAAAAAGACACGAGAATCTGCTTTTGTAAGAGGCCGAAGTCATCTTCGTAAGGGTTGGGTCTTTTTTGAGATTTATATCTGCATACAAAGCTGGGCTCATTAAAAGAATTGTGCAAATATAAACGAGTACCTTTAAATACATCGAATATTTAGTTTTGAGTTAGGAGGCTTTGCAACTTGCAGACTTACTAAACCTCAAAGAACTTCGATGCAAGATCGACCACAAAGGTCAATCCAGAATAACATGTCAATGACATTTCCAGCTCAACAATTATTTGCATCTTTGGTATATAAAAGGTAAAGCTCTTAATTTGAAAAATAAGCTTAAAGTAGGTGGGTGTCTGAGATTAGGGGTTTAATCAGAGCTGGAAGAATTCCTTTCCAGGGGTTAGTACAATAAGGTTGAAGCATAGATGAGATTTTATTCGACATGCCAGTAATGCAAATTTGGTCATATTTAGCGTTTGGAAATATTTGGAAACTTTTCCAACTGAGAGATTTACCATAGCATTTGGAACTAAACGTCTTAGATTATGATAGTAAGGAAAAAGGAAACACGAACCTAAAAAGAAAGTTCACCACATTGTTTTTCATGCACATTTGTGAAGACAACTCAATGCTGCTTGATGCCGAGGGATTCGATTTCTCATCGAAAATTCTTGCTGGGTGAAGAACATTCCAAAGTAGTATGGTTTAGTACACCATACTCCAAAATACAGAGCTTCAGAAACAAATGATCCAGAGAATATATTTAACATGATTGGGAAAGGAGCCATAGGTCAATGTATCGTTCTTTGCTCCGAAGCTACAATATGACCTGTATTGAAAGTTGCTCAAACTTTACAGGTTTTTATTGAGAAAAAAAATTATGATAATGGCAGGGGATTGATATTTATTTAATGTCAATTTGTTGATGGCAGTAAAATTCAAATTTTTCAAAAATCAATTCACCAAAGCAACTTTTAAACAGCAAATTCCAAAAATCAATGTTTAAAAGCAATTTACAAATAGAAATTTTCGACAACAATCTTCAAAATCAATTTTCAAAGGCAATTTATAAACAGCAATTTTTAAAAGCAATTTTTGGAAGCAATTTTTAAAAGCTATTTTTAAAAGCAATTTTTAGAAACAATTTTAAAAAGCAATTATTTAAAGCAATTTTCAACAACAATTTTTAGAAGCAATTTAGAAGCAATTTTCAACAACAATTTTCAGAAGCAATTTAGAAGCAATTTTTAAAAGCAATTTACAAATAGAAATTTTCGACAACAATCTTCAAAATCAATTTTCAAAGGCAATTTATAAACAGCAATTTTTAAAAGCAATTTTTGGAAGCAATTTTTAAAAGCTATTTTTAAAAGCAATTTTTAGAAACAATTTTAAAAAGCAATTATTTAAAGCAATTTTCAACAACAGTTTTTAGAAGCAATTTAGAAGCAATTTTCAACAACAATTTTCAGAAGCAATTTAGAAGCCAATTTTAAAAGCAATTTACAAATAGAAATTTTCGACAACAATCTTCAAAATCAATTTTCAAAGGCAATTTATAAACAGCAATTTTTAAAAGCAATTTTGGAAGCAATTTTTAAAAGCTATTTTTAAAAGCAATTTTTAGAAACAATTTTAAAAAGCAATTATTTAAAGCAATTTTCAACAACAATTTTTAGAAGCAATTTAGAAGCAATTTTCAACAACAATTTTCAGAAGCAATTTAGAAGCAATTTTTAAAAGCAATTTACAAATAGCAATATTTAAAGCAATATGATATTTCTACTTTTTGGGTAAATTCAGGTATAGATAGTGATTTTTGCTTGCGTTTTAGGTAGTCATTAATCATAATCTTTTTAATAATCTAGTTCTTTCAGTTGAGCTGCTGATCATCTCTTAAAAATGAAATTAACGTGGTTGTTCATATTTAGTTTTTCAATTTTTGACAAACTAAAAAAAAAGAGAATCTCTGTGGCTGCACTCTTCGTTTGACATAAAGAATACAAATTTGACATTTCTTCGGTTGTAATTTTCGAATAGTCTCAATTTAAGATAAATGAGGTAACCCATCGTTTTCTACTGTTTCACTATTCACTGTCTCGTCCTTGTCATTGCGATGCCAGAAATTAAAAAGAATAATCAGTGTTGACAGTTCTTTGCATTTCATTTGACATTTTATTGATATCTGACAAATACAAGAGAATTTTTTAAAGGAAAATAAACCGTTTAGGGTGTTAGTAAATAGAAGATTAACATTACAAGAACAAATGTTCATCGTGATTATAAATAATTCATATTTTTTGTCTCGTGTTTGTTCATGGCTCTAAACCCCGTCTGGGTCGTCCTTGGGTAGAGATTTATCTGGCACACGAACAGCTCAACTATATTATTTATGGTTTGCAAATAAACAGTATATTTGTAAATTACAACTCTTGGAAAGTTTATTTTTTCTAATAGCTTGAATCATAATAGTAATACTGGTCAATTAAAAAATGATTCAATGTTCAGCTTTCAGCTTTGGGAAAATTTCTCGAAAGTAATCTCTGGATCCACCTTAATTAAGAACACTAGCATGGATCACGAAAATAGTTGTTTCATCAGACAACATGTCTACAAATTAATAGCTCAGTCAAAGGCCAGTTAATTATCCAAAGGCTACTCCAACTGTCAATTGTGACAAATCTACTGCTACCGTGTATATTATCTCTTTTTATCGTGAGTAAAAATCACAGACAGAAACAGAAAATCCTGTTGCGCATTATCTCTTGTCACAAAAAGGTGAAAAAACTAAGACTATTTGTTGAAAATATTGTATTCTATATTTTCAATACATTCATTCAACTGCTGGACATTTTGTCTTATCTTATTTTCATTTTAAAGATTGGACCAACTTTTAACTTGATTTCTGGAAAGGCGGCTTGGGTGATACTCAACTTAAAAAAAATCAGGTTTAATTGCAATCAGATGAGGCAAGTAGATCTGCCGTTTTGTTCTGTGCAAATTACTTTTATGAAAGAAAAAAAAAGGCCCAAGGGTCAACTAGGAAAAAAATTGGAAATGTCTAACCTGGGATTACAATAAGATGAAGACCAAGGCTGAGCTGGACGCGCTGGTACGTGGCGACTTGACACCTATTATGGCAAACGAGGTGAAAGCCTTGGTTTGGACATACGCAGAGGAGGAGGATCGTCACAGCGACAAGAAAAGCTCAAAGAAGAAGGGAAAGAAGAAGTTGCAGTGAGATAATGTAAAGAAACAAAGCCGTCACGGTTCAGTTATCTCAGAAGAACAGTACACTTACAAACCTGATTAGTTGGGCATTTTGGGGCGACTTTTTCACATTTCGTTTATTTTTAAGTCAAGGGATTTGGTTTTTTGTTTATTAACATAGCTTTAATCCTTCCCATTTTGAAATTAAGCGCTTAACTACTCCTACGAAAAGTTGTTTAGATAAACACTGGTTGAAATTGCGAAATATCAAACGGATTTGAATCGTTCTTTTAAAAGTGATAGACCAAGGAAGGGGGAAAGAACATTTTGAGGGAAGGTTTGGGGACCTCCTCCTCCCCCTTGAGAGCCACTAGTATAATCTCACTGCTTAAGGGGACTGATTTCATTCCAAAACATAGATTATCTGTCTTTAATGTTGTCATGAAGCTTACTCTTATTTGCTGCTTTGCAGATGTCTCATTAGTGCTGGGTTCAGTTTCACTCTGTGTCCTTCTTACTTGTTCTGATTGACCAAAAGTGTGTGCTAAAATTAGAGAAGAGTGTTAAGAGCTTTCTGCTCGTAGAATTTCAGTTGACTCCCGGTTATTCCAAGCTCCAAGGGGGATAGAATTTTACTTCGAATATATAAAGATTCGAATAAATGAAAAAAAATATTTTTTTGACCAAAATTTGTTTCTGAACGGGTTTCTGAGGTATTTGATAAAATAGGTGTTTTATTATACCTTTTCTCTAGTAGTTTAAACACTTTCTTTCGTTATTTTCAACACAGCAATAATAAGTATTAATACGACAAACAGTTACAATACTTTTAAAAAACTAATGTTAACAATCTAAAGTTAATCAAGTGCTTATAAACGCTTAAAAATGAATCTAATTGGGTTTGCAGTTTGGTTTCCGTGTAGTGTTTTTTGCAATGTTTTGTAATTGAGTAAAGTTTTTTTCTGATTTCGTCTCCGCCTTTATCAAAATAGGTCCAGCATTATAATAATTCCAGGGCATCTTCCATTTCTGACAATGTAGGTAATTGTGGTGGAATATCGTTTATTTCTTCATCTCTTCATCATCGTCGACGTCATCGTTACCAGCATTACTGTCATTGAGTATTGAATCGACTATCTCTTCATCATTCAAAGTGAATGTTGTGCATGTAGAAATCTCAAAATCTATGTCAACGAATTCATCAACAGCGAAGCTTTCATCTACCAAACCACGTGTTTTAAGTTGTGCAATGTTTTCTGCAAGTGATTTAAATGGGTCGTCTTCGTCGAGAATACTTGCATTTTGTGTTTCTTCTGAAATGTCTCCCTTCTTAAAGCAATTAATAACGGTATTTGCACATACGACATCCCATGATTTGACCAAAATTTGCATTGCTTCAAGAATGTTGATTTTAGGAAACTGCTTGCCGGCATTGATGTGTTTGATTTGACGCTTCACTATGTTAGATCGATAGAATGCTTTCAATGATCTAATAACGCCTTGATTAATTGGCCGAGTCTTTGATGTGGTGCTTGGCGGCAAAAATACCAACTTCAGCTTTGAGGTTCTCGACTTCTGGGTGTGCAGGGCAGTTATCAACAATAAGAACAATTTTACGGCTTGATTAAGAAACATCGCGTCAAGCTTTCTAACGTATTCAGTAAATATTTCAGAGTCCATGCAAGACTCTTTCTGGGCTTTGTATTTACAAGGAAGGCTTTGAACACCTTTAAAATATCGTGGTGTTCTGGACTTGCCAATTACTAACATGGGTAGCTTTTCACCAATTGCATTTCCTGCAGCGAGGCCAGTCAAACGAACTGTGCTAAATTTACCATCTGCACATCGTTGCCCTGTAAGATGAAAGGTGCTTGTTGGAAGCTGTTGATAGAATAAGCCGAACTCGTCCGCATTAAAAATGTCTTTTAATTCGTACCTTGAAAGGATTGTTGGTAAATGAGTCTCTTCCCAACTGGCTGTCATTTCAGGTGTACAAGACTTTTCTTCTCCTGATATGGTACGATACATGACATCGTTTCTCTTTTTCCATCGATTAAGCCACCCATCGGACGCTTTGAAATCTGTTAAATCGAATTGCGTGGCAAAATCCAAAGCTTTCTCCCGGAGTATTGGACCGTTAATTAGTACATTTCGTTCACGAGCATTCATAAACCATTTATACACAGCTTTATCGATATTATCGTATTTTCCAGTGCTCAGCTTTTGTCTCTTTGCTCCATATTGGCCTGACTCGTATTTGCTGATTATATCATTTTTGTTTTTAATCCAGTATGATAATGTGTTTGATGGGACACCGTACTTTTCAGCGATTGCTGTTTTTGTAGTTCCTTTTTCTTGGAGCTCTTTAAGAGCAAGATACTTTTCCTTGATGGTCAACTTTACTTTTTTTCTTGAGCTTGAGGTTGCCATTTTGAAATGGAACTGCTCTTGAAAACTTTTTCCAGTGTTTTGAAAAAAGAAGCCGCTGGATTGTGATCGAACGAACAACAATCATTGCAATGCCATAAAGAAGCTGTTTTATTGCCATTCGAACATTAGTAAACAAACAAACAGCATTGCAATTTAAAAGCATTTTCTTTTCTCCGGCAGCCAGCAATCAACATGGATCTTGTGTCGATGATCATAAATAATGAAGACCCCATTGAGATAATTCTTTTAAAAAACTTTTATATTGAGTCGACAGTTATGGGGTTTCATGTGTATCGAAACAAATGGGAACCTGTTATCGGACAAGTTCTTAAAACAAGAATGGAGCCTGCTAATGAAGTTGAAAAGTACGCAGTGGCAGTTGTCGATGACAAGGAGAACGATATAGTGGGTCACTTACCTAAAGGAAAAAGTGGAAAATATGCAAAGACTATATTTTACTTTCTAAAATCAAACCCGATGAACAGTTGTTCATTCAAAGTGACAGGAAAGGCTATCAACAAAGGCGAAGACAAAGGGATGAGAATCCCATGTCTGTTGCAGTTTTCTGGAGATGAAAAGATGGTGGAATTGCTAGAAAAATTACTTTTTGATTAGGTTTTTTGTGAGAAATAAATTATTTTTACTTACACTTCTTTTAAAAATCCATTTTTTGGCCAAACTCTTCGAATAACTGAGAGAATTTTGGCCCACGGGGAATGAAAAACGCTTCGAATAACTAAGAATTCGAATAACTGAAGTTCGAATAAGCGACAGAGATTTATCCTAAAAGGGGTTAGAAAATCCACGGGGATTGAAAATTGCTTCGAATAACCGAAAATTTTGAATAAGTGCGGTTCGAATAACCGGGAGTCTGCTGTAATGCCATTCGGACCTTTTAACACCGATACATATTAACATAAACTGTTAATTATTTGGTATTCCCCGCTTTCTGTTTTTTATTGAATCAAATTATCTTCTTGTAGCTTGGTAACAAATGATTCCACACTCCCACTCTCATCTGATTCCAGTTTCCTCTATGATGGTTGGGAATTGCTCCTCGTTTAAACTACACTGTCTGAGAAGGGACATTCTGGGTTAGCATATGATGCAGTTTTTACTGCAGATATGCCTGTTTTATTTTCTGTTTTCTCAATTTTTATAGAAGTCTTAACATTTAAAACTGGATACGGCTTTCCAATGTTTTTACTATGACAAAGGCCAATATACAGTTATTACCCAAAATGTTTAAACCCCCCTGCCTTTGGCCCAAAAAGCCGTATTCTATATATATTATTCTGGGGACGAAATTTAAAATTCCAGAATAAATTATTTGCGAATTCCATCCCCGAGTACAATTGGAAAGTAATGTTATTTCTATATATGTGTTGTCTCAGGGGTTGGTACAATGTAAGAAAGGAAAACACTTCTGCTCCCTCTGTATTGATCTTAGGGGTTCCAAACATTTTGTTCTCTTAAGTAGAACCTGTAGGATCAAAAAAGCACGAAATGAAATTTGCTCTATATTGATGAGATTCATATAACATCATGCTCACCCTTCAACCAACATTAAGGTTAAACCAACATGAACTTTTTGTTTATAAAACGTTGACACACCCTGTTCTACATTACATTATAACAGAACATAAATCTCTTCGCTCTCATTGCAGATTCAAGCATATATTGTAAATAATAGTCAATAAAAGAATACAAATTAAAGTTAGACAATTATTGATTGGAAAAATTAAAAATTAAGTTTAATCCTTAAGGTTTTGACAAAGAATAGTTGGAGTTCAAAGTCAAAGTCGTCATTTTCTTTCTTTGTTCATCGGTATCAAATGACATTCACATTTAAGACCTACCACACGTAAGTCATCGAGGTGAAAAAAAGACTGAGAGAAAACGTTTATGCTCCTAATGAAAAAGAAATTCTCTGTTTCTTCCGAAAATTCAACATGATTTATCGTTGGCCGTTGACAGTTGGGGATTTGGTCTTCGTTGACTTCGTCTTCCGCTATCATTGGAAACCCTTACTTTGAAATACAATTACGTGTGACGTCAGTCGATTTCAGTGATGGACGGGGAATATCTCCTGCAAAATTGAGAAATGGGGCCTTCGTGTCTCTCCTTAAAAGACAACCATTTATACAAAAAGCGATGTTAAGCAGGAACTGAAGAGCATGACAGTGTTGATACCATTATTAAAACAGCATTTGATAGCTGTTTTTTTCATTCCTGGGAAATCAGTAGAGGTGGGGGAGGGGGCTGCTCTGTCTGTGGAATAAAAGGCTTTACTGAAATCATGAGCTACGAGGAGCAGTCTTTTCTTAAACAAAGCACCCACAAACATATTAACACATTTGTGGTCCGATAATTCTGTTCTTCCTTCCTCTTCCTTTGAAAGCTCTTAGCTTGGTACCAAGAGGGTAATGTATTATATTTAAAGGAAGACAGTTGCAGGGGTGTTGAGCTTTGTAGTCTCCAGCTAGCTGCATTCTCGCAGCCACCATTTGGTCATTTTTCTCTCCATACCGTTCTTGTTTGGAAAGGTGAAATCAATTTTTTAACAGGAGATAAATGAAGTTTTAGAAAGGCGGTTGTTATGATATTTCAAAATGTGCAGAAATTGTGTTCGAACGTGGAAAGATAGTCAAAGCTGAAGGATTGCAAATGTTACAAGAAAGGATGAAGACTTTAGACCCAGTTAAGGAGAAAATATATAAATTTCCTGGAGCGGAGCATAGGGATGGTATCATCACAAAGCAGCTGTATGAAAGTTTTCAGAAGAACTGACCAAAAGGCTGAAACTGTTAATGAAATCCAAACTAAACGATGAAAACGTGATACAAGCAATTAATTCCAAAGTTATTCCAGCGGCAGCCTGTCCAATGAATGTTTGCGAAATGACAAAAGAACTGCATGAGCTGGATCAGATTGTCAAAAAGGAATTGAGGAAGAACAACATGTTAGGAAGACAAGCAAGTGATGAAAGATTGTGTATGCAGAGACAGAAACACGAGTTTCCTCTTACATGAGCAAATCACTCAATAAATGGGTTCAAGGAGCATGACAGAGAGAAACATTGAAAGAAAATAACAAGATCATTGACGAAGCAGTAAAGGCAATGATGGAAATTGATAAGTCATTAGAATTTGTAGAAAATAATTAAGGTTAGAAGAAGAATGATTGAAATTATGATGGAAACCAGCATGGAAGAAGGTGAAGACAATTTTGACGAAGGGTGCCAATAAGAAAGGAAACGAAACTTATGAACAGGAAGAATTACAAAGTGACTTAAAAAAAAGACAAGAACAGGAATGACATGATTAGAGCAGAGATTGACACTAAGAAAGACAGCATCAATAATAGCAATGGTTGAGCAGATGGTCTTATGAAACGGAAACCGACCTCTCCTCAATGCCGAACAAGTAAATACCCAAAGCCCACAGCAACTCCCCCCTGGTATGTATCTGTGACGAAATGGGTAGATTGCACCGAGAATATCTCTCCTAACTACAGGGGCGTCGAAGGCGCACATTTGCTGGTTGGTTTTTCATGGGTGAGATAGAGTCAATAGTTGTTATCCTACCACCCGAGGTTTCCCAGGATTACTCCTGGATGTCACCTATATATACCAGCACGGACGACACTCAAAAGCACCAGCAACTCACAAGCAACGCATATCGGTTTGAAAAGAAACCAGAAAAAATAAACCTTCACTTACCACCGGGGACGGCACAAATTCCAAAAAGATTTTCCAAATCGACGACGAACCAAATTCGAAATTACATGAACGACGAGATCGATTTCTTGCATGGTACGGAAGAACAGCTTGAAACAAAAGCTGTTATTTACTAAGTAGTCAGCAAGACCTGGCTAATCAGCATCCAGGCGTCACCACGTGGAGGTTGCCTTCTTGGACACCCAAAAACTGTATTAATGGACAGTAAAAGCATGAATACGTTTAGGACTTGTACAACATGAAGATTAAATATTGACATATTGACTTTTTTTTCTTTGTATGGAAGACTTTACTTACTATTAGGACCAACAATATTTTATGGTCCATTATTTTTGCAACCTAAGAATTTTGCTTATCATAATAATAGAAATAAAAATCCAGACTCCCAAGTTTCTTAGTTAGGGTTCCCTGTATTTATGGCAGCTGTAATTTGCTAATTTTTATATATTTAGGTACCTTGACCACGTCATACGAAAGTTTTTCGGATCGTAATATGAATTTACTTTGTACAATCTTACTGTTAGCATTATATTCGGAATTTCTCATGACACACACACACACACACACACACACACACACTGCACACATCACCAAAATCACGTCTTCGGGTAAAAAAAAAATCAATAAAGTGACCAAGGTTAGAATGAGGACAAGTCTGATGAACCTTTTCAGTCAGGTTTTAATGAAAAAGGATATTTCAAATGGTTAGGTCAAATTCTGAACAGAGCCCTAATTGTTTCATAACAGAACAGAAAAAATTGAGTTGTTTTCTATTGGGAAAAGAGGAATCCGTAGCTTAATTATGCACTGGCCTATACTTGTAGAGCGTTCCCTACGGTCAGTCAAGGACAACTTAATTGTAAATCCAACACGACCTTCTCTACGTTCCGTTTTCTGTTTTCGTATCCAGAAGATTGTGCAACCACACGACATTTCGGTTAATTAGTTCTCTCCTTAAATGTAAGTCTCAGACAATTCATCAGTGTCAATATCCAATATCCTCAACTCTGTTGTAACAAGAGCTGGTCCCAGTCCTGGATAATTAAAAGAAGATCTGTTTAATAGTTAAGAAAATATCGAGCTTCAGTGATTTTTAAAGAGAATTTCCAGTATTTTCCTGCTTGAGTGAATCATTATTAGCAGCAGGAATTATATTGTATTATAGAGACAGGGAATTTTTAGCATACCTTTTTAAGGCCCTTTCTTAAAGATTTGGATAAATAGTGCTCTCCCAAAACTGGCTTGCTCAGTCCTAGGAATCTCAATTAAGGATGATTTCTGTTAAACAAAATGCAACAGCAAAGTTTCGGCAAGGCCTCTGCCCCCTGCTTAGGTCTGCACATGTCACTACTCGTCCATCATGGCATGACGTCCAAAATTTCAATTAAAGATGAAGATATCACAAAGACATTTGCACGTCAATGGATTATAGTTAAAACCGCCTCTACAACACGAGTAGGAATATCTAAGCCTTCGCAATTGCATACTATTGACAAACCAAGGGAAGATGACCTATTATAGTTTTGACTGGTGGTTTTGTATCAGAGTTTCCTTCTCCTATTTGTGTTGTGGTTACTATTACTTATGATCTCATCTAACCAGATTTCACTTTGAAGTTAATATGTGAAGCCTTTCTCATGGATGAGTATGGCGGCAAGGGAGTGGAGGCTTTGAATCAGAGGTTGCCCCACTCCCAGATGAGCAGATTACTCAATTTGTGGAGTCCTATCCAAAAAACTGGTTTTCAGGCGTATAGACCCGCCTTTAGCCATTCTTCCTGTCAGCGAAAGCAGTTTTGCCAGGCTTATTATCTAAGCCATATTAGCAGGTAAGGAGCTTTACTTTGGTTGTCAGAAGCTATTTGAGACCAATGCAGGTAAGATCCAACTATATACAAATAGCTCCCAATTTGAAGCTATTTTTAATAGTGAAAACGTATCCCAACTATCACCCCCTGCTGTTTCAAGGGTTGGATACAAACCATATTAATCTAGAAATCCATATATCAATCTAATTATCTAATTATCTATCTATCTATCTGTCTATCTATTTATCTATCTATCTTTCTTTCTTTCTATCTATCCATCCATCCATCTACGTACCTACCTATCTATCTTTCTATCTATCTATCTATCTATCTATCTATCTATCTATCCATCTACCTACCTACCTATCTCTCTCTCTCTCTCTCCCCCCCTCTCTCTCTCTTTATATCTATCTATCCATCTATCTATTTATCTATCTATCTACCTATCTATCTATCTACCTATCTATCTATCTATCTATCTATCTATCTATCTATCTATCTATCTATCTATCTATCTATCCATCCATATACACATGGATACGTACGTACACTGGCTATACATTTTATCAACGGTTAAACATTAAACAAAGCAAACTGCTCCCTATTTACGTCAGAAATTTATAGTTTATTGCCTGGATCAAATGATCTGCTTGTTCTTCAGTAAATGTTATGATGTGTTGTTATTAACATTTGTGATCTGAGGAATTTGATATTTTCCGCTGTTTAAACACAAAGTTGATAAATTTAATAAGAGCTCTTTTGTACATTTCANCATCTATCCATCTCCCCCCCTACCCACCTCTCTCTCTCTCTCTCTCTCTCTCTCTCTCTCTCTCTCTCTCTCTCTCTCTCTCTCTCTCCCTCTCTCTCTCTCTCTTTATATCTATCTATCCATCTATCTATTTATCTATCTATCTACCTATCTATCTATCTATCTATCTATCTATCTATCCATCCATATACACATGGATACGTACGTACACTGGCTATACATTTTATCAACGGTTAAACATTAAACAAAGCAAACTGCTCCCTATTTACGTCAGAAATTTATAGTTTATTGCCTGGATCAAATGATCTGCTTGTTCTTCAGTAAATGTTATGATGTGTTGTTATTAACATTTGTGATCTAAGGAATTTGATATTTTCCGCTGTTTAAACACAAAGTTGATAAATTTAATAAGAGCTCTTTTGTACATTTCAATAGCGTGTTTATTCGTCTGCTTTTCTATGTTCAGCTGGCGATCTGTAGATTAGGGTTTGCAAACACAGCTTGGTTTAAAGAGCTTATAGACATGAAAGATTTCATAGGGATTGTTATGTTGATTTCAATTGAAATATCTTGGTGCTAATTTTGAAAAGGAACAATACTTTCTTTGATTTTGTGAAGGAACGTTTTATTGCCAAACCTTGGTGAAGAGTCTTTTCACTTCATTTGTTTGCAACCAAGAAGGACATTGAGACAAAAACTCAAGTTACCTCTGTTAGTATGAACCAAAATCAACATCAGTTAATCTGCTGAGAAACACAATAGTAGTATTATAATTCTGAACTAAACTGAATACCGTAATGGCTATCAGATGCATTAACATATCCACTTTGAAAGAAAGAGCACATTTAAATCTTGGGAATCAAAGCGGACCTTTTATCAGCAGTAAAAGAAGATTAATGCATTTTAAGATTGTACATATAACAAAAGGACAGAGATGCGAAAAAATCATGATCACTCAAGTCTGTGTATAATACTTTAAGCTTAGGTCCCGAGAGTAATGGAGTGTTGGAAAGAGAGAGAGAGAGAGAGAGAGAGAGAGAGAGAGAGAGAGAGAGAGAGAGAGAGAGAGAGAGAGAGAGAGAGAGAGAGACAC
>RDPX01000268.1:940632-1006523 GCA_003991215.1 Morbakka virulenta
GGGGTGGAAAGAGAGGGAGAGAGAGAGAGAGAGAGAGAGAGAGAGAGAGAGAGAGAGAGAGAGAGGGAGAGAGAGAGAGACAGACACACACACAGAGAAATACACACAAATATATACAAATATAGACACACAGAATATGAAATATAATTCCTATACCAATTCAAGATAAGCTAACGTTGTAGTTTGAGGAAAGCAAACCCCAACCAAAAGTTATCTTATGATCAAACTAGCCCCACCTCTTGTGAAGTCATCACTTTATATGTCTTTGTACACCTCAGAGGTCAATTCTCTTGGCAAGGGGACAGCATTTTAGTTTTCATTCCTCTTTGCTATTTGGTATTGTCTCGACATTAAGATATAGCCCGAGAGGTGTGTGTTCTATTTTGTCTCGTTTGGAGACTCCTCTTATTAACCTTACAGTTTTTATCGAAGCTCCTTAAAGCCAGAGTTAAACAAAATAGTTAAAGGTCCACGTGCCATATAATATAAGTATCTGGTTTCAATATGCCGAAAATTAAATAATGTAGATAGAGAAGATTCGGAATTATAGAGAAGCGAAAAATATGTGTGCACCGAACTGAATTCGAACCAGTGCCTGTATTCCGAAAATAAAATAATGTAGATAGAGAAGATTCGGAATTATAGAGAAGTGAGAAATATGTGTGCGCCGAACTGAATCCGAACCAGTGCCTGTGGCTATCATGGCCACACACTACCTGAGCTACCAGCACTCATCCTTTTACTAGAACATTCCCGCAGCCATATTCCTAATTAGGCGCGTTGTTTGTTCCCAAAATTCCTATCGTTGTGGATTGAAGATTTGTCTTTCAATATGGGGCTCATAAAGATGGCACTATAATTATACATTATGCATTTATTATAAGAATACATTGTAATATACTCATCGGGTTAAATAAGCAAGCCCCCGACTGCAATTAGATATTATTAGCCATTGCGGTCACGTTGCATTTTTTTCTACCGTAGTCCGATTACGTTTTGGGGTTAGCATTGAAATTTTCCTTTTCCATAGTCCCATCTCTTGGCTATCTTTCAGTCTCACATCTCAGGCTCTCATGTTTTCCCTTATGCATTTTCTCTCTATCTTTCTGTCCTACCTACGCTTGCCTACATCTTACTCCAATTTTCTTAGCTCGTCTACCTGGGAAAAGTATCTTGGGCTACCTTAACCTTTTTTTCTTCCTTGGTAGGATAGTAGACCCGTTTTACGGATGTTGGCGCTCTCTATGCGCTCCTGAAGCAAGATCCTTGCTATTTATCTGACCATGCATGTTTCCTCTTGCTGACGTAGTCCTTCTTTCCTCTTCCTTAGGGCCTATTTCTCTGTATCTTGTAGGAGAACCATTCTTCAAGGTTGAGCTTTGATGGTATTTTCTTGTCTAGAACTACAACTTCCGTAACATTCTCCCATTTATTCCAGATCTCTCCCGCTCGCTGTCTAACTGCTTTCTCTCTTCCTCCCTCTTCTTCAAAGACTGAATCTTGGTGTCAGTACGTCAACTCCCTTGCGTGATTTTTCCCCATCCTCGTTACTTTATTCAACATCTTCTCTCCTCGCTCAGTACGCATTTCCCCCGGCTGTACCTGGCTACAATCTGCCTTGCTGCACATGGAAATCATACTTTGTTTCTCCCACTATTTACACTATTACTCCCACAAAAGACCAATCCCACAATTCACGAGGATCGTTCTTTTTGAGTTCTGATATCAATATATTCATTACGACAAGAAAAAGAAAAGAGAGTAGGGCTGAGCAGTGTTGAAGAACAACCTCTACATCAAAGGCACTTGTTTTCCTACATGCACTATGATTTTAGTTCCTTCGTACATCATCATGATGAATCAGATGAGGAGGTATTCTGGAATCCTTCTCTTTCATAAGGGTCAATATATTCTCTATCCTGCCAGCACGGTTGCTTACAAATGTAGCCTTTATAACGTTTGTACAAAATTCGACAGGTATTTGTTGCCTTAGCTTCCTGGATTGATATCAAGGTATCGTGGCGACAACAGCCTGATAATCGCGCCCGGTATAGAGGCGTCGGTGGTCCAATATCGACACCTGGAACTTTCGAACGTTGTTTCAAGCTGGAAAGTTAGTCATAGTTATCACGGAAATGGACAGACTGAACCTGAGCTGTCTGGATCTCTGCTAAGGCCACTGGACGGGTTCGGGTGAGTTTATAAAGCAAAAGAGAAGAGGATATTCTACTCTGATCGTGACCAGGATCACAGAGCAATTAGTCTAATTTAAATCAAAAGCTTCGCGAAATCGGTACTCTCATTTTGGTTGAAAAACGACGGTACAATACTTGTAAAGCTCAAGGATAGCCCATTCAGCCTCAACGCCATAGTCGTGTGCGTACCTACGGTGTAATAGGATGACGCGGATATCAACATGTTTTACCACTTCCTTGAACAGTTGTAATCAACATCATTATGGGAGATTTTTATGCTAAGCTAGATTTTCAAAAGGAAGCCAAGCACGTTGGATGTTTCGGACTGGGGAAAAGGAACGAACGAAATGAAAAGCTTATCGTCTGGACTCGAGATAAAAAACTCTTCTTAACGAACATGTGCTTCGCGGTGCTACCAAGAAGACGCTATACCTGGATCCAAGCTGGTGAAAGGGCTAGAAACTAAATTGACTATATTTTGGTCAAGGACAGACTCAGTAATGCGGTGAAAAACTCGACGTCCTATCCCGGAGAGGAAGCCAGCTCGGATCACAACCCAGTTGTTATGCAGTTAAAACAAATTTAGGCTCAGTTCTTTTGAAAACGCTGAAACAAGAGAGACCATTCAAAAAGCAAAACTTGAGGGCGAAACTTTATAAGGAATCTCGACAAATGTCAAACCTCGATGCCAAACCTCCTCAAGGTCGGTTAGTAGGGCAGCGTAGCAAACAGTCCCAAAGTAAGAGAAGAAGAACCCAGCTTAAGGCTGACACAGGAGATTAACGAATTGGTAGCCCAAAGAAGGCTCTTGAAACAAAACCCAGTATAATTCAATCTAGTCAACAAGTTAGTCAACAAAACATGCAGGAAAGCCAAAGAGAGCTGGTTTGAAGAGAAGTGAGAGGAACTAGAGCGTCTAGGAACAAATGTCAACACCAAAGAGATGTTCATGAAGATTTCCGAGGTGACTGGCAAGAGATCGGTCCCACCAGCTAGATGTGTCGAATCCAAAGACAGAAAGCTCCCCTACGGAAAGGACGAGGTGGCAAGAAGATGGGAGGAGCTGTTCTTTGACCCATAGCCACTAGATGCTACGGATGAAGACGTAGTCCTTGATTCTGCGGACTACACAGTACCTCCAATTTTGAAACGAGAAGTGGAGTGGGCCCTGAAATGCATGAAACGTGGAAAATTACCAGGTCCTGACGAGATAACTTCCAAGATGCTGCTCGCTTAGAGAGGCACAGGACTCAGTGACATCTGGACACTCAGTAGCCAGATCTACGGAACCGGAAAGCTTCGAGAAGAGATACTGCAGTCCGAATTCGTAACGTATTGGACTGCTCAAAATTTGGAACAATCAGCATAATGAGTGTTGTTCTGAAAGTACTTTTAAAGATCACCCTGCAAATTTACCCAGAAATACCGGACCAACAATACGGGTTCACGAAGGTACAAGGAATGGTACTAGAAACACAATCTTTGTACTGAGGATGCTGAGCAAACGCTGTATTGAACACCAAATCGAGGTGTTCCTAGGTATCCTGGACTACATAAAAGCATTCGAAAAAGTTCGGCATCGAATCCTGATCAAATTGCTAGAGGAGATAAAGGTTGACGACAAAGACCTTCCCTTCATCAAGAATCTTTACTCAAAACAAAAACCAGCGGTCATATAACCCGAATGACGGAAAAAGTGGTTCCGATTGGTGAGAGAAGTTAGGCAAGATTGAATTATTTGTTCAACCTCTACAGCGAATTGATTCTTTGGAAGTTTCAGGACGTTGGTAAAGAAATTTTAGTCAAAAAAGTGAAACTAACTCGGTCTTTCAATTTTATGTTGCACGAAATTAACATGAAATTAAACTTGCATTAATGTTTATCCACAATTTCATTTTCTTGGATATCATAGAATTTTGACATTTTTTATTCAATGACAAAAAAAGAGGTGAAAATAAACTTGTACAATCAAACTTTAATGAACCAGTGCAATTAAACCTTAATGAATCAATGAGTGCAATGGAATAATCCTACCTAAGGTCTTTTTTAAATCGTTCAGATCTTTTGAACTCTTTATTGATGACAACTTAAAGAACTCTAAAAAACATTCAAAGATAAATGCTAAATATATTAAAATGATATATTTTTAAAAATTGCAAATAATTGACAGGAAAACAAACCTGAAAGTTGTATGGACAACAACAAAGTCACCACAAATATTATCATCTTATTTGAGATACCACTTAGTACATCACCTGTTAATCTTATATCGTATCGATTAATAGCTTATTACTTCTCCAAAATTCATTTCATAAAGTAAAAAGGAAATGATGAGCCTGTCAAATGGATTGTTCTCTGTCAGTGCTGAATTCACTTAAACACAGAAAGTAGGATTTGCATTCAAAAGCTCAATTATGATCACAGTGATGATATATTCCATGATTGGTAAGTTGTTTACCAGTGTAATTTTTATTTAAATCAATCAATGAATCCACAAATTAATTAGTCAGTGAATACTATTCCAAATGAAGAGCATGTGGTCCAGTTAGGCTGATTGTTGACTATCCTTAGTGTGGGTTTGTATTTCCTGTGTTCGTTTTCAAATCTCAAAACAAACCTTGGTTGTGTAACAACTGCTCTGATGACTTAACTTCAAACATTTAATTTTTTCATTTGAGTTCATAATTTGAACCGTGCATCTATATTTCCTGATTGTTAGTAATAGTACAACTGTTTATGCATGTTGTTAGATTTCAACAAAATAAATCTTGTTGCCATTAAACATTTGGTGAGACCTTGACTCAAAGATCCTGCCAATTTGGTTTACAAGGAATGTTCGCGAGCTTAAAAACACATCCATTTCCATGAATGTGTCCAGTATTTGATACAGCTGGTTAACACAATTTTTAGGGTTGGCAAGGTAAAGACTGTTTTTAGGTAACTTTGGGGTGCTGATTTCGAAAACCAAATTCGTTTTCTTTGGTCAGCTCTAGCTTTTCTGATCTGTGATATTTATTTAAATAAGAACATTTCTGTGAATTGCCTTTTTTCTGCAAGCATGTTAAACTTTTCATCAGATTTGGACATCATGTGCACTTGGTTTCATATACAGTAAATGTTTTCCAATATAGCAGATCATAGCCAGGTCATAGAAGGTTTTGGGTCTATTGTATTCTTAGTATAAACATGATAACATGATACCTGCAAAAGAACATTTTGAAATTTCACAATTTACTATTACCAAATCAAGAACAAAGAAAAACAGGTTTTTCACGTTTTACTGACTTAAAATCTATTTAAAATGTAGGTAAAATACATGTAAATCCTTTTAACAGTTATGTTTACAAATTGTAGATCTAGGAAATAAACAAAATAGTAATAATGTCTTCTCAATTTGTAGTTCAGATAACAATCCCTTAGAAATCTACAAGACCAAAGAATGAATGCTGTGGAAAAAGGAAATAAAACCCACTCGAAATAGGTATAATAAAACCCTACGGAAAGTTCAAATCGTGTCATAAAAAAATACTATGAAAGATATGAGACGATACGGAGAAATCCAGGATTGTATTAGTAAAAGAAGTGAAATAAACTCCTGCTGAGGTACAGATTAGAGGGAAAAAATGAATCAGACAATCTTCAGAAAGTGTGGGAAAATTGAAGATATACACACACGCACTCACGCACACATGTACATACACGCACACACACTCATACTCAGATCCACATCCACACAGCCACGACCACGTATACATGAATATCTGTATATGTGTGAATCTATGTGTGTATATGAGTTGTATTTATATATAGATGTTCGCAGTGTTATTAGAAGCAACAAGAGAACACAATATTTAATTTGAACACAAGACACAATTTCTAACTAATTAAAATATCAGTGGCTGCGGTTTTAGGTTTAAAGGTTTGACCAGTTGTTTACAAATTTTGAGTGATGAAGTTGCAAAGAACAACGAAATATTTTAATAATTTTTCAATTAATCAATATTACAATTTATTTCTTTGCTTTTTCATTAATGAATCTATCAAACGAAATAACGAAATAAAGTTGTTTTTTCCTTTACAAAACTCCCAACTTATATATCCCAAAACTCCCAATATATATATATATATATATATATATATATATATACAAGTATAGAGAATTGCAAAATAACAAACGAAGAAACTTGACGACAGGCTCAGGTTAAAGATCATCATCCACAACATTTTATCGCCTCAGATCCCTGTTGTTTAGCAAATAAATTGTGCAGTTTGAAGATAAGAAAGTGACACAATCCAGGTATTTGAAAGAGAGGTTTTTCGTAAATGGTTGATACGCCGTCAACATCGTAAATAAGTCCAATTAAGAAAGAATAGAAGGTTGACAGCCTGCGCGTCGTCCCTCTTGCTAGTTACAGCCTCGCGACAGGCGAGGTAACACAAATATCAGAGCAAACCAACAAAGCTAAACAACTACGAAGAGCTTTGTAATTGAAAGATAGGTGTGAATTCAAATCTAAAAAGACAAAGTGGAACTGGTAAAGTGTAAATAGAAATCATTGGAAGGCAAGAAATATTTCACCATGAACATCTGAATCCTTTTACATCAAAAGACAATACAAAGATTTTGTTCTGCTAGGTATTCATCAAGTAAACAAAGGAGAAATAGAAGAGATTCAATTAAAACATCGATAGGGCCTTCAGCACTACTTTACAATATTAAACAATAAGCACGGGGTAATCGAAAAATACTGTATAATTGAGAAGTAGGAGAGTACAGTTGAAAACACTGAAGTGAACAACAAATAAGAGGCCCAGATGATAAAGTTGTCGACAATTCATTTCTTAATAATGCTGTGATAGTAGAGGCCAAAAGGAAAGATTTTCCAAATGAGGATGTAGTTTAGCTAAGTGGTGGAAATTTTGAGAACCAAAACTGTGCCTGGCTTGATCCAAAGCCGCGGTCTTTTGATTACCGGTCAGATACTTTAAACTGGAAGCTCACTTCTCAGAAGAGAGAATTGAAATGTCAACAGCTGTTACTAAAAGGGAAACAAATGCATATTACTATAGCGACAAAGAATACTTTTTAGAGATCTGCTAGATTTATTTTCGATATGTAAAAGTATCTTTTCATGTGTTATGACACTTGTATAAGGATTAAAATGATAAAAAACACGGATCATTCCTGTTGCTTTCATCTCATGCAACTGGCTATTCAGGAAAAGGGAGCAAGTAAGTTCATAAACGAGACTTCTGTTAATTATTGTTCATATATGTGGACATAGTCAGTGTCCAATTATAACATTTCCCTCACAAGAAAAAATCGTAGGTTCACTCTATCTAGTTTTAATTATTCCATTAGAGCTTCGTATTTTTGTATTGACAGGTGAGTCGGATCAATATTGGCTGTCTCTGCACAAGGAATGACTGAAGTTGTAGCAGAGTAAAGAGTCTGTGTAGTATCGTAAGTAGATGCATTAAACGATCTCCTTGGGGAAGTTGGTGGTGTAAATTTTAAGCTGTACTCCATATGTTTCTGCTGTTCTTTCGGAACTGGTCGGTATTAGTATTATAGGAACGAGGCTGAGAAGCAGGAGTGACAATTTGAGCAGGATTCCATGTCCCAGTTGTTGGGTTTGTACTGCAACATATTGACCAACTGTGAGAAGTCGAAGAGGTCGAGTCTGTTGGTTGCACTTGGATGCTGAGGACTCTTAGCTGGATGCAATTTTCACGGATATCATGATCTCCTGGTGATTAGTTACTGAAAAGCAGAGTTCGGTTGTGTCTGCCAGATAACAGCTCACCTGGAGATGGAAGAATTGGAAAAAAGGGGATGGCTCTGTATGTTAATATAGCGAGATTAGGATCTGATACAGTTTCGCAGGACGTGGTAAAGATTTTGTTAACAGTTTCTCATGTCTCTTAATGAATCTATTTGCACATGAAAAATGTGAAGCGGTGTTCAAATTCATACTTTTTAAATTCATGGCAAACGAACTGTGGGCTGCTGTCGGATATTAATTTCTCAAGAATTCGTTTATCATCAAATATTTCCACGAGGAAAGAAATCACAGCCTTTGATGATAACGATGCCAGCTTCCTGACAAATGTGTGTCATATTCTAAGTGGTACCACATATGACTAGAGAAGTTCTTTTGTTTGTGGATGCTGTTTTTGACAATAAAAATACTCTCTAACCAGGCTTAGAATATCTATATTCATGCCAACCTAGAATATATCAGTTCCTGTTTAGATTTTAGACTTCTTGATGCCTTAGTTAGCTGCGTGTAATTGTTCGAAGGAATGATGAAGTGACCTTCGTACGGTGATTCATTTAGCAATTAGGAAAGCACCAATCTGAATCATCGTGATAGTTTTAGTAAGGCTGTGGTACTTCTAGACAGTAATTTCCTTTTGTGCGTTAGCCATGTTGGACCATCCTAAAAACTGGCAGGAGAAGCATGTAGTAAGACATCCAACTGATGTACTCGATGTTGATGCCTGGGATCTTTTCTTTTTTAATTAGAGGATTATGAGAGAGGGCGTCAGCAACTGGGATCTGTTTGCCTAGCTCGTAGATGACTGGTAAGTTATGATGCTGTGTGTATAGAAGCATTCTAGCTAAGCGTGGTAAAAAATTTCCAAGGTTCTTGGTTGAGATAGCTTCAAGTGGCTTGTGAACCGAGTGAATGATCACATGTCGACCGAAGACCATAACCTAAATCCAATATCTCTATTTCAATGATGGAGCAGCGTGATTCAGTGTTACGTAAGGATTTGCTGGCAAAGGCGATGGGAGCATTTTCTTGGAGCAGAGCTGCCTTGATGCCAGTGGCTGATGCATCAATCCAAATTACCAGGGGTGAAAGTAGCAAAGGGGCTAAAGTAAGCGGATTTTTGAAAGATTTTGAAAACAGGTTTAAAAGCGAAGGATAAAATTTAAATAGCTACAAATTCTTACATAGACGACATTCTTGTAGATAAAACAAATGTATTGCATGGAGAGGTGATAGACCATATGAAAAAAGTTTTGGATAAGTCACCAAGTCACCAGAACCTTTAGAAGGGGGAGCTGCACTTGGACTAAAGTTAATTTGAATTAAAGAAGAGCTTCAGTTACAGAGAGGTGATGAGATTACAGATCTATTCGATACCTTAACCAAAAAGGACTTATTTTCTCTATGTAAAAAAGTTGATTGATCATTATCATGGGTGAGATTTCCTTGTAGCGTTATTAAGAGACATACTGATCGAGGTGGGATGGCTAAGTAGGAGATACTACTGTATCTAAGGTGAATAAAGTACTTCTAATAATAAAGAGGAATTCCCCAATGAAACGTTATGTAATGTACAAAGAAAAGGAAGATGTGTTGTCTGGTGTGATGCAAGTGATATAGCTTTGAGAGTAGGCCTTGAGGATGGTGAGTGGGTTTGAAAGAAGAATAATTATAACTATAAAAATGTGGCTGAATGAATATAAAGTGGATAAAGAGCATAAATTTGAAACTTGAGACTGAGAAGAGATTCTGTTGCAGTGAATGGAAGGATAAAATCTATCATAAATGAGGAGACAAGGATTTGAACAAAGGAAGCACCTGAGATGGTAGTTAAGTGGAGGTTAACTAAAAGAGGATAAATACGACGCTTTTTTACCTACTACAAAATACAAGGCTGATAATCTGAGAAGTATGAAAGACATGGCTGGTCCCGGAGATAGAGGGAAGAAAGATGAAAAATAATTGTGTCTTATGTTTTTTTTTACCACATTCTCTCTACTCCCTTTACAGTGTATGCTGTCCAATTCCAGTTTGAGGGAATTGGACAGCATACACCATAAAGGGAGTAGAGAGAACGTGGTAGCTCTAACTGTTTCCGACAAGCAGTGAAGCAAGTGGTGAGGAGTTGTGAGAGGTGCCAGTCCATTCACTGATCCAGATTCAGGGGAGCATGAGAAGGAAGAAGTCATTGTGAGATTAGCCCTTGATTTGAACCATTTTCGGCATATATCTTAGTGGTAGGGATTGCAATATGAAGAGAATCAAAAGGAGAGGGTGGTACGGAAATTGCAAAAGTGCTGAATACTTCCGTTTTGGAGAGAGGTCCTTTAGATGATGCCCTTTTGGATGATGGTACAGTTATTCATTCTGAGGTGATGAAGCGAATGTTTGAAAGATGGAATGTCCATCAGATTTTAAGAGAGGCATATCAACTTGAAGGAAATGGCCTAGTTGAGAGATACCATAGAATAATAAAGGTAGTAGCTAAAAGAGGTAATATTTTCCCCATAAAAACGGTGATGACGTCAAGGTCTGGTCAGTCGGAAACTTCAGTGCCTTCACAATCTGTGTTGAAGTAAGAATGGAGACATCCATCTGTGCCAGTTAAGATTGGTGTGGGACCAGAGGGTGTAAAACTGGGGGAGATGGTGTGGGAAAATCCTCTGAATGCGTGACGTGCGGAAGTTTGGAAAAATTACAGATGTCAATTCACCAAATAATTTGTCAGTTGGTTGGATGCAACGCCATGTACTGTATATCCATAGGGTCTCCCATCAACCGAGTGACTTAAAGCAATTACACGGTGAAGATGAATGTCAGGCTACCTAGGGGAACAATAATAAAGATAATGCAGTAGACAATGAAAACTAAGTAGGAGTAAACCAGCACCAATACCCAAGAAAATAGAGGGATGAGGGATGACATGGGAAAAAATGATTAAAATTATTTATCTTTAACTTCAAGAGAAACATGTGTTTTATAATAACTTTGTGGTGGCAATACTGCAAAACGGGAGTAGTGATTTACAATGTTGAGAAGTGTGGTTGTTGTTCAGCAGCTGTTGTTATGGTTGAAAGGATGCTGGAAGGAAGTTGGGAGGTGGTGTTTTTGATTAACAGAATTGTGATGGTTGAAAGGATGTTGGGAGGGGTGTTGTTAGTCGACAGCATTGTGATCGTTGCAGGGAAGAGGGTTTTTTTTTAGCTTTTTGATCTTTGAGTTTCTGGAGGAAGATCATGTTGTTTGTTGTTGCGTTAGAATTCTGGTGAATATAGAGCTTCAGTCTTTCCATGTTTACTGAGAAGAATTTACGACGACTTCTGACTTGTTCTAAGGGATTATCACAAAGGTTGTTTAGGTTACAACAGAAAAACTAGTAAGATGAATTGTGAATTGGTTGTTCTTATCAACCGTACTGGCATTGCACCAGAAGGTACAGTATTAAACATTACTGACCAATAGTTTCAATCAACGTTTGATATTAATGTGGAAAGTGTTAAATATTTTTGCCAAGCCATTATTACAAATATTAAAAATTGCTTTATAAAGAAAAACATATTCTGCATTTGAATCTTTGGATCCCAACTCTGATATACTAAGATGGTTTTCTTCACATATATAATAAGTACACACGCACAATTAAAACAACTACAATTTCGTTGGACTTCAAGTTTCCTGCAATACTTTTCTTGGGAAAGTGAAAATTATTATCAGGCTAATGAATGCAACGCAAGAAACATGAAGTCGCAAAATAAACCCTGAAGTTGTTTTTTCTTGTACTTCTGTACTTATTATCATGTTTTGTACTAACTTCAAGTACATGGAATAAATGTAAGTCTGGACTTATAAAAACGAATTCAAGACCAGGTACAGAAATCGACACAAAAGACCACTGAAATTCAACTCAACTCTGTAAATAAACCTTGACAATAAAAGACGACAGCAGTGGTTACACCATTCTTTTTGCGAAATTTTCATCAAGTCGACCTTATCAGCATAAACAAAAGGTACGGCCTTAGGTACAGAAGAATAAGAAAAAGAGAATAAGAATAAGAAGAATAATAAGAATAAGAAGAATAAGAGTAAGAAGAATAAGAAGAATAAGAAGAATAAGAAGAATAAGAAGAATAAGAAGAATAAGAAGAATAAGAAGAATAAGAAGAATAAGAAGAATAAGAAGAATAAGAAGAATAAGAATAATAAGAATAAGAAGAATAACAATGTAAAGAATTATAACTGATGCAAAATTATTGTCACTTTTTTGAAGACCATGCGGTATCATGGAGAACATGAAAACAAAGGTAACCAATCGGATGCCTCTTCTTTTACCAGTAGACAAGTTGAATTTACACTAGATACGTCAAGGAATTGTCTTAAGATGGAAGGAAGAAAAGAAAATTGGAAAGGAAAAGAAAGAGAAACAAAGCTTTTTGTACTGCNAAGAATAAGAATAATAAGAATAAGAAGAATAACAATGTAAAGAATTATAACTGATGCAAAATTATTGTCACTTTTTTGAAGACCATGCGGTATCATGGAGAACATGAAAACAAAGGTAACCAATCGGATGCCTCTTCTTTTACCAGTAGACAAGTTGAATTTACACTAGATACGTCAAGGAATTGTCTTAAGATGGAAGGAAGAAAAGAAAATTGGAAAGGAAAAGAAAGAGAAACAAAGCTTTTTGTACTGCTCAGTGCTCAGCTTTTATTGTTTTCCAGTCGAAACACAGCCTTGAGTTTGTGGCACAAAAAATTTCCAAATTTATTTTGTCTTCTTTAAGTACATTAATAGTAAAACAGATGTTATGGATGTTGACCGACAATAGCGCGCTTGGATCGTCCTTAGATGAAAAATAAACTTTGCCAATGATAGCCCAAATCAAGGAATTTGATTTTTTAGATTTCCTTTTAGTAAGTATGTGTGATTCTATATGTCCTGCCATCTTTAAAATTGGAAATAACTCTGTTGATGTATTTAGGTATTGGTTTCTTAATGCATTTGAGCAGTTGTTTTCAAATCGATTTCCTGAAGTCATAGTTAACTGAAATTTCAATTTGTTGTGTCTCCATTGCCTCTTTTTTGTGCGAGAAAAGGATTTAGTTCAAGATGTCCATTGTCTGTCGCCAGGAAAAGAGTGACTCACAAACATTAAAGGATATCCCCCTCACTTGGAACTCTGTAAATATCTTTCTTCGGTGCCTCAACCTCAAAGAAAAAAAAATTTGTATTTCTGCCGATCACAATTAGTACCCCTTAGCAAAAGAAACAAATTGGCGTCTGCTTGTCACCATAGAATTAAAAAGTCATTTACAAACACTTAGCCGTAACACCTAGAACATATTTAAGCTGTAAGTTTAAATATTCAATTAATGCATCTCCTGATGAATGAGTAATGTCACGAAAGAGGCTTCTCGAGAGGCAAATTGTAGGTTTTTATATATATATATATATATATATATATATATATNATTTGTATTTCTGCCGATCACAATTAGTACCCCTTAGCAAAAGAAACAAATTGGCGTCTGCTTGTCACCATAGAATTAAAAAGTCATTTACAAACACTTAGCCGTAACACCTAGAACATATTTAAGCTGTAAGTTTAAATATTCAATTAATGCATCTCCTGATGAATGAGTAATGTCACGAAAGAGGCTTCTCGAGAGGCAAATTGTAGGTTTTTTTCACTCTTCCCTCCTTATTAAATACCACCCTCTGCACTCTTGTATTGAGCACTCTTCAACGGGAAAACCAAACTTAGAGACTTCATATATATATATATATTGTATAATATGGTGTATAATATAACGCAATGTTTATTAGTTTTATATTTTTTTACCCTTGACAAGAATGCAAGTGACCCTAATTAAAGAAACAATAGCAAGTTAATTAACACAGAGCTTAAAAGATATAAGATCGTTAACGGGGATTGAAAAATTGTCATTTTAGTCAATTGAGATAAGTTCAGCCAATGTAGCACATGGGGATGACACCGTTCGTATTGCAAAACTAAATGAAGATATCAAGAACTATTAAACACTTTGATTAACCTAAATATGAGAAAAGTCTATTCATATTCATAAAAAAACTCAATTCAAACTGTTGAACGAAATACAATTTTCAGACTGTAACAAAATAAAATAAAGCAAGTAGAAGAGTTCATGTCTTGTTAACTTAATTAATCTGAATAGAACTAATGGAAGAGAAACACGAAAAGTAAAAATAAAAGTATTGCTCTAGCAAAAAGCTTGTTTACTAGTATAAGAAATATTTTGATCCAGAATGTATTTTGTTTTTGTAAGTGCAGCTGTATGTGTTTCACTTAATTGTATAACTTCTTAATTGTATAACTTAACTTCAATGTTCCTATTTGTCTGTCTGTTTGTCTGTTCTTCCAACAATAGGTTTTTGCTGTAAGGACTCTCCAGAAAACAGAAATTTTATTTACTCTACATGTACGCAAATTTAATTTATGAGAAAGACTATCCTGTATAAATATTCTTTATGAATAAATAAATAAATGAATAAGGACTGAAGTTACTTTGCGTAAAGAAGATGATAAACAAGGAGCATTTTTAGGAAGCAATTGATCAAGTACTGTTGATGTAGTTCACAGTGATCTCTTCTTTTATAAACATTCTGAATGGAGTTTTTTGTATTAGAGATAATCACGAAGAAACTGTAAGTTTTACAGTTTGGGTTTAAAAGATTTACTAATAATCTGAGATTTGGTAAAGAGCTTTAAGGGAGAACGTGTCCATTTCGCCGAAGATTTTGTGTTGAGAAGTCATTATTACGACCTTGACCCTATGGCATTACAGAACTAACCATCAGAGGTAAACTGGAATTATAAATATTCAACAGTAATAGAAGAGTATTTTTATCCCGACAAAAGGAGATTCATGTAAGTAACAAGATTACATCCATGAAAGCAACAAAAATTATGAGATTTTCCTTTCGTCGGTTTGAAGCACGAATTAAAGTGCCATGTTTGAAAACGCATGATTTCTAAACAACAGGGAGAGAGACCCTTAATTGGATAAACAGATACACTGTTAGTTGCATCAGAACTTAGTCTGCGTGCAGAATCAGCGAGTGATATTTTAAGACATATTTAAAAGAATAAAGGTGTCATTAATTCACCAGAGATGCATTGATAAAGCATGCACATTGTATGTCTGCTGTATAATCACTTTATTTTAACAGGATTTGTTAGGATGTTCAAACAACACAAACTTTACCTTGTTTTTTCACTTCAGATTTCATTTAACTTCTTTATAACAGTATTGCACAAAAGTAAATTGTTTAAAACATAAACAACTAAAATCAGTTTAATTTGGAGGAGTAAAATACTGACATACACGAACATAAACACATGACGTTTTCTTGACAACAAATAATTGTTAAGGATAGGGACGTTCACATTGTCTTGGATATATACCTTTACTTACGTCAATTTTTACATTTGCGTTATTAAAATGAACACATTTCAAAAGAAATTTACCAACTGTAATAGAGTGTCTTCGTCTCTCAGTAATCCTATTACCGTTTGTTTCTCCATATAATCTCTCGCTAGTAATTGACGGCAACATCAACATTTTCATCATGTAAGTTAAGATATAATTTAATTTTCCATTTAAACTTCCCCACCAACATGTAAATTAACTTTAGCATATAACTGCGGCTACAAAGACCAAATATGCGTCTTTCCTATGATCTCAGAGTAACTACACTTGTATTAACATGTTATTGGCCTATTAACATGTACGTTTAGTTCCTAATTAACAATTACGTTAACGTTTAGGATGTAACGTCAGCAAAAGAGACCAAACATGTGTCTTTCCTATGATCTCAAAGTAACTACACTTGTATTAACATGTTTTTTGCCTATTAACATGTAAGTTAACGTTTAGCATGTAACGTCAGCAAAAGATACCAAACATGTGTCTTTCCTATGATCTCAAAGTAACTACACATGAATTAACATGTTTTTTGCCTATTAACATGTAAGTTAACGTTTACAATGTAACGTCAGCAAAAGATACCAAAAATGTGNCTCAGTAATCCTATTACCGTTTGTTTCTCCATATAATCTCTCGCTAGTAATTGACGGCAACATCAACATTTTCATCATGTAAGTTAAGATATAATTTAATTTTCCATTTAAACTTCCCCACCAACATGTAAATTAACTTTAGCATATAACTGCGGCTACAAAGACCAAATATGCGTCTTTCCTATGATCTCAGAGTAACTACACTTGTATTAACATGTTATTGGCCTATTAACATGTACGTTTAGTTCCTAATTAACAATTACGTTAACGTTTAGGATGTAACGTCAGCAAAAGAGACCAAACATGTGTCTTTCCTATGATCTCAAAGTAACTACACTTGTATTAACATGTTTTTTGCCTATTAACATGTAAGTTAACGTTTAGCATGTAACGTCAGCAAAAGATACCAAACATGTGTCTTTCCTATGATCTCAAAGTAACTACACATGAATTAACATGTTTTTTGCCTATTAACATGTAAGTTAACGTTTAGGATGTAACGTCAGCAAAAGATACCAAACATGTGTCTTTCCTATGATCTCAAAGTAACTACACATGAATTAACATGTTTTTTGCCTATTAACATGTAAGTTAACTTTCGCATGTAACGTCGGGAAAAGGAACGTAATACGCGTCTCTTCCACGAGCTTGTTTGTAACTAAAGTAGCATGTTTGTTCTTCGTCGATAAGAGTTTAGTACAATACAATAACAATTAAAATAGGGAAGAAAAACCAAAAGGTATTTCGGTTTTTCTGCCTCTTTTGTGTTTTGCATGCGCAATACTCTTTAAATTTCCTTTTCCTGGGTGATGGACGAAGCAGCGTTGGATGTTATTTCTGATTATTAAAAGGTAAAAAATCCGATGTGCTAAAGTGGGAGCTAACCAGCTCCTATGACTGTCATACCCAGATACTGCACCATTTGAGCTATCGGTGCTGCGCTCTTGATCAAATCATTTTGCAATCATTTACTTGAATATTCCATTCTTAACCTAGGTCTCCATTATAGAACATAACCCTTATACAGGCATTGAGTGTCTGTAATAGTATTTTAAATGATGCTAATTCATATACAGGAAGGTCTTGATTGCTTGACAAAGCCTTGGATGTCGTGATGTTAAAAAAACTATAATAGCGTTATTAATCCTGGTAGATTTTAAAGCCTCATGTTATAATAGTTTCAGATGTTCCGTATCTTCAGTAGAAAAATTAACCTCTTTCCTCATTTATTTACTCCTGATGTTACCCTGCCTGATTTGAGCGCACCTTTTCCTGAGATTCCTTCTGACATGCATGATATTTTTTATCTTTGCTGTTGCCACTCAGTCTTGTTCTCAGCACCACTTTCCCACCACCATTCCCATTCATCATTCACCATATCCATAAGTAAGTTTTTGTCCACGTTATCGTGTCTCAAAACATGACCAATAAATGCTAGTTTCCTTGCTTTTATCGCATTTACAATTGTCCAAACCAATTTTGTTTAAAACTTCTTGCTTCGTTTTATCCTCTGTTTCAAGTGGTGCACAAAATTATCCTGTGGCACCAGACGTCAAGAGCCTGTATTTTCTTTTTATCACTATTTTTGAGAAGTCAACATGTAAAAGCGTAATTCGTTATCGAAAAAATCAAGGTGTTTAATAGCCTCAGCTTCTTTTTGAGTATGATCCTTCTATCTTTCCAAACTTTTGCAAGCACTACCACTGCACCTCTGGCAGTTGCGAATCCCTTCTAATTTCATGCGAGTCATTATAAATATTTGGAAAAAAAAGCAGCACCAAGATAACAGAATTCATTAACATTTTCAACCGTTCCTCCATCCACAAGAATGCATGTGTCATCTCCTTGTGTCGGGTAGCGTTTTATTTTCAGTAATTAATCTTTTTCGCATTCAAGAGAAGACCAACTTGTTGGTCAGCATATTTTACCCTATGAACCATATTTCACCGTAGCAACCAGTTCCTGCACATCTTTCATATGACTTGCAATGAAGACCACCTCGTCGACATATCAAAGATTGTCAACCCTCCTTCGAACCAGTAAATCATTTCCTTCAGAACTGTCTACAGCTTTTCTCATTAATGGTTAAGTATAAATATTGAACAGGTGAAATGATAGTATACATCTCAAATGGAATCTTTGTTTTATATCAAACCATTTCTTCAAGCCGTGCGTTGTTTTCACTGTTACCCGATGTTGGCCGTGCAGGGCTTTCAGAAGCTGAATAGTATGTCGAGGAAATCTCAATTTCTCCATTGTATTAAAAGATTAAAGATAAAAGATCTGTGCAGGTTAAAGATGGTAAACGTTGAAAGGATAACTCAGAATCATGACGAATGGTGAAAGATAGTGAAGAGGGTCATAGCTGTTCGAACATAAACTTTCCGTTCGATGATGATACAGCAGAGATTTCCAAATTTTCATTTCGAGGATGTGTATCTGATATAGTGCTAAGAACAGAAAGTTATGGAAGGAATTCAACGTATCCGAAACCAATCATTGGATTACCTACCCACCTGCCTTGTCTCGAAAAGTGTACATTTTTATTGACGTTCCACATTTTATCAAACTAATGAGGAACCATATAATCGTGAGATGATAACTCCTTTTGAAAATATTAACAAAAAATCTATTCAATTTTTTCTTGAAGAAGGATAGGGGAGAACTCAAACTCATAAAATTGATACAACACATAGAGACCTGCTGCGAAACAGATAAGAGAGAGAGAGAGAGTGCCAAAAGCTACCTTTTACCTGACCGACTGGTTCAAACGAAGGTCGTCTTTACAGTTAATCAGTTCTTTACGATGATGACTTCTCGCCTAAAACACAGTAGCAATGGGCTTCACAGTGGTTTCGGCTTACATCTAGACGCTTAGCAGAAAGTGTTAGAGGAAATATAAAAAGTCCCCATGATCTCAAGTGTTGGATTTAGGAAGAGCATGTTACCTTTCCAAAAAGGTATTCTTATTTGAGGTCTCTATGCTGACATCGAATCTGTAATGTCTTAGGATAAGACTAACTTTGTGTCAGTTATAAGTTCCATTGTAAGAGGAACCATTGTAAATTATGTAAACTCAAGTTTATTTTATTGAATAGTATAAAGCAGGCGCATATCTTTTATTTTCTTTCTCATGCTAACAAGATCATTAAATTTCTTAACTTGTTAGATTTTTTAGCTGGCAGCTTAATTTCATCCAACTCTTTGACTGCTTATGCTAATTGCTATTTTGGAGGTTTTATTGCGATTTATTGTAAGTCGTCTACATAAAAACTGCTGCTCGTCCATCGTCTTTCGTCTTGCACAAATCCAGATCACTGATGCTTATTCACTTGGTCTTTACATTGTAATCAAGAAGATAAACAAAAAAGCATATGTTCTGCAAGACTTCTACCAGTGCATTTTTTATATGTTGTTCGAAACCCTTACTAACGATAGAAGACAGGTCTGGGTTGATATTGCCAGGATGAGATAGATCATTTGGATTCAAGAATAACTGTGCAGCCAACTTTCGGTTTTCGAGAACATAATTCAAAATCTGATATATTTGTAAAGAAAGCTCTGACAAAGAAACACCAGTCTCAATTAAAGAAGAGTTGGTGAAAAAGAATCTAGCGAAGAAATCAGGGTTTTTTCTCTACAGATCATAGAACGCTGAAAACTTTAAATACGTGGAGGATCAACACACTTTGTTCATTGAAACTGAATATAGAAATCCTTGAAATGAGCATGAACAGAAGCAAAATGAGCATTCGACCATAAAGGAGAAGAAGGTTTGTCTTTATAACTGCAACTAGGTACAACTGTTTCAATGCCAACCTGAACCCACTTTGTAAATTTCTATGCAGTTACAGCATAAGAAGCCGATCACCAGGATATTGAGAAAATCTACACCAAATTTTGGCTGATCACAAATAAAAGTCTTACTGTGGTGTGGCTTGTTGAGAGGGTTTTGAACAGATGCCTTGGCATTAACAGCAATTTGATCAGAATATCGAAAAGAAACTAAAGAAGAACCAGTCAGGAAAAGGTCTAAGATAAATTTTCTCTTGAGTCTGAACTAAATCTTGTTGGAAAATTAACAAGTTGTACAAGATCTTGTACAAGAGCAAAGCTGTCAGATGGAAAGTCAACTTCAGGGTAAAAACAAAGTTAGACGTATTGGAAACGTTCTTGCAAAAATGAAAAAAGCGTCCATATTCGCCTTCTGCAACAACAGACGGGATTACAAAATTCCGTGCTTACATTAAGGCCAAAGCATTAACAGAGATATTTTGATTTGTGGACTGATAATTGTGACAGCAGCTACAGAATTAAACCGACCAAATTTAAACCTAATTGGACGCAATGTACACCACTAAAGGCAAGAGTAGAACATTCTTTCAAATCCATTATGAAAAGAAGATGTACTATTATTACACCGGCAATATCAAGCAAGTGCCACGGAAGAACGGTATTTGCAATTCAATAGTAGAGTGCAATGTATTAATCTCATATTTTAATTCGCTACTAATGATAGATTGAACATGCTCTAAAATTTTTCTAGTTATAGGACTTTCAAAGTCCATTTTACACTATTTATATTCTAAGCATCTGCGAAGTCATTCGTTGCATTTTTAACTTTTCATCATTTCAGTCGAAAACGATTTATACCGATTTCTTACCGCTGTCATCAATGCAACTAGAAGAGCCAAAATTATTGATAAAGAGCAATTATTCAGTTTTGTTTCCCATTATTCTTCGAATATATGGAAACATGCTCAAAAGGCAGGATTGCAAGAGCAATATTTTGCTGATCAAGAAGAAATCATAATAATTTGTGAGGTCCATAAAAATATTCAAGCAATTTGTGACACTAGGAATTTTACAAATTATATGTAAGTTTGAGTTCTACAAGCTAAGCAAGGAGCCTTGTACATCCCTAAACAAATTCCCAATTCCAGGATTGACTAATAATTGTGATATTTGATATATTACTGTAAATTGATTTTCGATGAAAAGTAAAAAGATGGCTTAAAGCAACATTTACACCGTCAGTGTACCACGACTGAAGGTCCGTGTTAGCTCTATCGTTTAAAGAGCCTAATCGACCTTTCATGCATGATGCTATGCATTTCAAACCACGTGATTAGCTGGCGTAAACAATAATGCACAAGATGAGTTATTGTTAGGGTGAAAGGAAATCTGTAGTCCAATTTTTTAATATTTCAAGACGAACAACCATACAAGAGATAAAACATTAAATGAATAGATATGAACAGGTAAGTATGAATGGATTTGGTCGCTGACGCGCCAAAACTCTTCGGAGGAATGTCTAATTAAAAATCCAATAAATATTGGATTTTAACGCAATGTCGACAAACGACGGAAGGCGTATTTGATGATGATGAAGTCAATAAAATTTCTTTGAACTCCATAAAAAACATCAAGATAATATTTTCTCTGTTCAGCACCAATTCTTGCACAACATGTTTGGGATTTGTTGAAAGTTTCGACATTTTTTTATATAACCGCAGATTACTGACACTACCGACTATTGGATAGTATTACAGATACTTACAAGGAAAAAACAAATTTGTTGTGCCGGTACCGTTTTGGTTTTAACTTTTGAGTCCCTACTCCTTACCTAATCAAAGTTTGAACCGAGGAAGACACCTCACACTTTCTAGCAAATTTTTATAGCAAGTTTGTGATAGAGTCTTCCTTCACTTTTTCATTACAACAAAAACATCTGATATCAACCAACAACAAAACAGACAGAGATGATGATGAAAGTAATATCAAAAACAAAGAAAGGGACAAGAAAGCCTACCACTCTTGTAATTTGTTAAAAAACATAAATATTTTTTTATTAATCAAATTCTCGGTCACCTTCCTCCTCCCTCTCTCTTTCTCTCTCTTTCTCTCTCTCTCTCTCTCTCTCTCTCTTTCTCTTTCTTTCTCTCTCTCTTTCTTTCTCTTTTTTTCTCTTTTTTTTCTCTCTCTTTCTCTCTCTCTTTCTTCTCTCTCTCTCCCCTCTCTCCCCTCTCTCCCCCTCTCTCCTCCTAACCCTCTTAATTCTATCTATCTAAAAATGTACAAACTCAATGTTCTGCATTTGCAAACAGGGGAACAAATTTTATTACAGAAGTGATATGTTGTAAAACACATATTTATTACAGACAATAGCTCTTCAACGTTTATTTAGCTGGCTTAATAGCCAGAAGTGAATATATCAAGTTATAAGGTGAAAATTAAAATGGTATTGGAAAGAAAGGAAAATTGTAAGGAAACAAANCTCTCTCTCTCTTTCTCTTTCTTTCTCTCTCTCTCTCTTTCTCTTTTTTTCTCACTGTTTTCTCTCTCTTCTCTCTCTCTCTTCTCTCTCTCTCCCCTCTCTCCCCTCTCTCCCCCTCTCTCCTCCTAACCCTCTTAATTCTATCTATCTAAAAATGTACAAACTCAATGTTCTGCATTTGCAAACAGGGGAACAAATTTTATTACAGAAGTGATATGTTGTAAAACACATATTTATTACAGACAATAGCTCTTCAACGTTTATTTAGCTGGCTTAATAGCCAGAAGTGAATATATCAAGTTATAAGGTGAAAATTAAAATGGTATTGGAAAGAAAGGAAAATTGTAAGGAAACAAATGCTCAGCGTACCAAAAAATAAACAAACAAAGTATGTAGACGAAAGTACATAAACAGAACTACTCAAAAGAAAATATACAAAAGAAAATATACAAAAAAGTATACAAAAAAAAGTACCTCAATATTAGTACCAAAGCAAATAAAGTATACAAATAAAAGTTCACAAACAAAAGTAAATTACATAAGTTAAATTCCATTTATTTTAATGATTATGAGTACATTGGCAATCGAAGGTACCAAACAAACATCATCTTGCAATGCTACCATCCTAAGTGACATTATATTACAATTTGAGAGAGAGCAAGAGAGAGAGACAGACAGAAAGAGAGAGAGGGAGAAAAAAGAGAGAGAAAGAAAGACAGAGAGAGAGCAAGAGAGAGAGACAGACAGACAGACAGAAAGAGAGAGAGGGAGAAAAAAAAGAAAGAGAAAGAAAGACAGAGAGAGAAAAGAGAGAGGGAGAGACAGACCGACAGAAAGGGGGAGAGAGATAAAAAGAGAAACAGAGAGATGGAGAGAGAGAAAAGGAGAGGAAGAGAGAGGCAGAAAGAGAGACAGAAAGAGAGGGAGGGAGAGAGAGAGTGACACACAGAGAGAGACAGACAGACAGACAGAAAGAGAGAGAGAGAGAAAGAGAAACACAGAGAGAGAGAGAGAGAGAGAGAGAGAGAGAGAGAGAAAAAGAGAGAGAGAGGCAGAAAGAGAGACAGAAAGAGAGACACAGAAAGAGAAAGACAGAAAGAGAGACAGAAAGAGAGGGAGGGAGAGAGAGTGACACAGAGAGAGACAGACAGACAGCAGACAGAGAGAGACAGAGAAAGAAAGAAAGAGAGAAAAAAAGAGAGAGGGATAGAAAGACAGATTAACANACAGAAAGAGAGACACAGAAAGAGAAAGACAGAAAGAGAGACAGAAAGAGAGACAGAAAGATAGGGAGGGAGAGAGAGTGACACAGAGAGAGACAGACAGACAGCGTGCAGAGAGAGACAGAGAAAGAAAGAAAGAGAGAAAAAAAGAGAGAGGGATAGAAAGACAGATTAACAATTTATTTCAGTGCATTATTCCTTGGATCCAGTAGTTACTTTTGAATTGTTATCCCAAATGCAGGCATTTCCTTTGCCTTCAATTCACGAATTTGGGTGACTCAACAACATCATCATCAACAGAATTATTTGCGTGCCTGTAATATCTTAAGTGACGCCTTATTCACAAAATGTGGAACTCTATACTTTGATATTAATAGGAAAAGTAGTATTGTTCACTTGTTGTCAATACTTGTGAAATACGTCACCAATTGCAGCAGAAAGGAATTAGGAAGACTCAACCATTATCTTGTTATTGTATATCCTATTTAAAAATTTTCATAGAAAAAACAGACAAATAGTCAGTTGTATTGAAAGCCAAAATTCGATGTGGATGACGAACACAAAATCATCAACGTCAGGCACGTAGAACGGCGTGGTGACACCTTTGGTGTGTACATTCAAGAACTCAGTTACACAAATAAGAGAAATGAATTGCTTTCCCTCAAAACTGATATATAAAAAATTAAGAATATTGTGAGAACAGACGAGCTCAGATAGGGAGCTGCTACAAGGATCCAGAGCACCCATGGTTCATGCAACCTTTGAAAGGTTTCAACAAGGGTTGGCTGATCACTCAGTTTGCTTGAAGATAGAATACTCTGGACACTCTGCTATTTAGTGCTCATATTTGGAAAATGCCACCAAACTGGTCGGTATACCGATACATAGACTCTTCGAAGGTAAACCTGTAGAGCTGCAGCACAACCACTGACATTTGAAAGCAAGTGGTACTTCTTGATAGTCAGTAATGTTAATCTGGTCTGAAAAGCACTGGGCCTTTTTATGGTAAAAATATAGACCTAAAGTGAACAAGTCACCAGCGACTTACATACAGTTTATAGTCCTCCTTAAAAGCTAACGTCTTCATGAAAAAGTCAGCCTGATCAATCACCAACTAACAGATACTTAAACAAGAACTAAGGGAAAGGTCTAACCATGTTGACATTACATGTGAGCTTTTCTTCGAGACAACTTTGCTCTATTGCTGTTTGTGATGTGAATGAGTTCAGCCAGCGTCTTATCAGAAATCATTTAAACATGGACGAATTAAGACTACAAGAGCTTAAACTCCTTACCAACAATGGAGCATTTTCACAATATATGATAAGAGCAAGAAAGAAAAAGCTTTTCTGATAAAGAATATAAAATTAAAATAAAATATTCAGATATTTAAAATGTCTTACCTACCAAAAATTTAAATCTGGTTGTATATGAGTTGAAGTGCCTGTCTGATGCCAGGTACGCAGCTCATATATCCATACCTTTAAAAGATAAAATAAAAGAGCACGTGCCCAATGCTTGTTGAGTTTAACCAAAAAGGCAAGACAAGAGTAGAAGCAAAATTGTGAATTCTGATTCTGCTAAAGCACAGCATTTGCTGTTAAACCGTCAATGAAGTGAAAATTTCGAAATTATTCAGTTAAAAATAACTGGCGGAGCAAGTTTTACCTTTCACTTAGGGACATTAGAAGCCATTCATAATTAACTTTCATCTCCTCCTCTTTGCAAACAAAAAGAATTTGTTTATAGATTGCAAGTGTTTTACACAGGCAGTCACCAAAAGTAACGGGGTTTCCTTAACCTATCACAATAAAATTAGCTTTCTTGATCGTCTCATTATTCGAGTGAAAAGCACACTTTTAGCTTTTTTTTATCCTGGCACCTTTGGTTACCAGTCGAGTGCCAGAGAAATAGCTATCGACCAAATAAGCGTTATTTTAAAAGTGCGTTTTTAAGTTAGTATCATTAATTGTGTACTTTAAAAAGTGTGTTTCATGGAGATATTGGGAGATATAGAATGAAGCTTGCACAAAAAATGTAGAGTAGTTATAATGAAGAAGGAGAAATTGATGGAGGTTTAATAGTTCTTTGATATACATAAGAGGAAAATACACGATCTATATCTAAGAAAATGTATAAAAATCTGACAATATTAAATTTCATTTCTAGTAAATGTTTATTGACGAATACATAGGAACAATAAGACTTGTGATAAGAAGATAAATAATTCAAAGAACGAGACCTTATCAGAATATATATGGGGAGTCGTTCTCTTGAAAAATTTCACTAGAAATATGACTAGGTATAAGTATAGAAGAATTGTTTTTCAAGATGCACAAATACAGATATGGGCCGACTCCAAATCTTGTTTATTTCCGTCGCTTCTATAGTCGTCACCGGCTCCTGCGACGTGCCCACAATCAACATCTCAGTGGGATCTTCAGCTTCAGATTCAGATTCTTGTACTTCCACAGAACAAAGGAGGCAACCATATGACTAGTTTTACACACAAAAACACACATAATATAGATGTGTATGACTGGTACTTTTTGTCTCTTAATTTATACCACGATACATGCTATTTTTGTTGCCTTTTTGACGTCACTAGAACTAGAGAAGGACATTATTTCTCGTAATTCATAGATATTTTATCTAGCAAACCCAATTCAATCAATAAATGAAAAAAGAGAAAAAACAGACTCTGTTGATAAGAGGAGATGTGGCTGTTATATATTCGCAGGTTGAAAAAGAACATTTGCAGATTTATTTAGGAAAAGCCTTGTTGCTAAAATTTATTTGCAGTAAGACCTTAAAATGAGAAGAAACAAACTGAGTGGCGTTATATGAATGAGGAAAATGAAAGAGTGTGGATGACCTGTCATCCCTGTGTTAAAGAGCCAGTTGCAAAGGGGACGTGTTGTTTTTGAATTCTTCTTTGCAGTTTATTGTTATGGTGTCTTAGTATAAAACAGTGATAAAGATCTTGAGGAAAATAAACGCTTTAATTGAAATACTTAAGTCATGTACCACAACCCACTTAGTTGACAATGAAATAGCTCTAAATATAATTATGCAAAATACCAAAAAACCCGTAGAAATAACGAAAACAAGAAACAAGTAAAGCAGTGAGATATATTAGCTTGATCTTAATCAAGAGGCTTCAAGTGGGGAAGCAAAACGGTCTTAATTGCATTGTGGTTCCGTAAAGTTTAACGTTTAACCAGTGAAAAAGTATAAATACAAAATTGTAAAGATTGGAAAAACTCTTTTTAAAGATACCTCTGAATGGTACTGGTAATTTTTAGCTTCCTTTAGATTTTGTAGAAATAAACTTTAAGTTGGTTTTTCAAATTATTTGCCCATTGTGACTTTATCTACTTTATTTTATTTATTTATCTTGCATAGATACATACATGCATACATGTATACAAATGTAAATACATACATAAGTACACACAATGTTCCGCTTAACTAGGAAATAGATGTCCCCACAACATGTGTGAAACATGTCCTCGCGAAAGCAAACATTTAGCCAATACAAAAAAAAACAAGTCCAAAAGCAGGAACAACAACAAAGTGATGTTGAGACCGCGATACTCGTGGGTGAAAATCGGTAAACCTGTAAGAATTTCTTCTTAATCTTGTATGTTAACCCAAAACAATCCTGAATTAAATCATTAAAAAATAGGCAAAAATCCCCGAGAATTCCTGAAAATGTTCCGGTAAATCCACCTGAATTTTTCTACAAGAAATTTCCTGTTAGTATTTTGTCAAACTGTAACAATCCAGAGTTAAAAGTCTGAAAAAAGGCAAAAACAGCAAAATTTTCGAAATTTTAGGAAATTTTCCAGTAAATCCAGTGGAATACCTTTGATGGTGATCTGGACTAATATTGAGCTGAAACTGTTGGGTAGAATTAAAAAGACCCCCCAAGGTGATTTTCCCCCTAGCTTCCTGGCCCCAAGGTTCATGTACCGTCCTCCCCGTCTGATTTCGGTCCATCCCCACCCTGAAGCCCAGCCTGTGAACATGTATGTGTAAGACGTAGACATAAGACGTACGAATAACCTGCAAGTAAAAGTATTATTCTTACCTTTCAATATTTTAGTCATCATTTCTTGTAAATTCTCAGAAAGGAAATTTTGAAATTCTTTAGAAATAATGTGGCGGGATTTGTCGAAATAAATTAGAGTTGGAAATTGCCTTGAAATTAACTTTGGAGAATTTACAACACGTCCTCACCGCGTGAATTTCAAGAAAAAAAAGAAAGTGTATTTGGAAGTATGTCATCTTACACACAATAAGCCGCCAATTTTTTTCCTGTCATTTTTCAACATGACTTTTTACATTAAAACAAGAACAAGTTGTTTACACAAATTAAAAACGAAGTATTGCAATGAATTCGTGAATGCGTTTGTGGTAAATTCCCTTAGAAATACCTAAAATTTATAAACTGGAATGTTCATTTATTTTTTAATGTTTAAAAATAATATCCAAAACAAACCACGCATGGCAACACTGCATGCTGAGCAAGTCATCAGGGCGGCTGCAGCTGACAAACTGGGAGCAGCGGGCAGCATCCCTTGAAACTGAGAGTACGAATTCCTAATAAGTGTCGTCTTCATTAACAGTAGTAGACGAACTGAGAACTGAGGGCAGCGGCAGGGGAAGTTGATTTGCTTGCATTGACAGGTATTTATTTTGCTTGCATTGACAGGTATTGAATTTGCTTGNCCCTTAGAAATACCTAAAATTTATAAACTGGAATGTTCATTTATTTTTTAATGTTTAAAAATAATATCCAAAACAAACCACGCATGGCAACACTGCATGCTGAGCAAGTCATCAGGGCGGCTGCAGCTGACAAACTGGGAGCAGCGGGCAGCATCCCTTGAAACTGAGAGTACGAATTCCTAATAAGTGTCGTCTTCATTAACAGTAGTAGACGAACTGAGAACTGAGGGCAGCGGCAGGGGAAGTTGATTTGCTTGCATTGACAGGTATTTATTTTGCTTGCATTGACAGGTATTGAATTTGCTTGCATTGACAGGTATTGAATTTGCTTGGATTGACAGGTATTGATTTTGCTTGCATTGACAGGTATTGATTTTGTTTGCATTGACAGGTATTGATTTTGCTTGCATTGACAGGTATTGATTTTGCTTGCATTGACAGGTATTGATTTTGTTTGCATTGACAGGTTTTGATTTTGCTTGTATTGACAGGTATTGATTTTGTTTGCATTGACAAGTATTGATTTGGCTTGCATTGGGTGAATTGACTTCGGTCGCATTTTTTTTTAAGACTGGTGATTTCACTCGCACAGTGCCTGAAACCTAGTATGTATATTTTTTAATATCTTGCGCTGATACACCATGGTCCTTTTACAATCAGGCCTTTACAATATGGGGTTTTATTTGTTTTTTTAAAGACTAGGTTTCTGGCACTGTTTGTGTGAAGCAAACGAAATCAGTACTCAACAACAAGCAAAATCAGTACCCCTACTACGATCGAATTCCATATCTCCTCGCAAGCAAAATCAGGCGACCCAGAGGCAGCAGCCAGCGACAGCTGTATTTATTTGAAAATAAGCGGGAAAAGATCTTCGTACTTTTTGGTGGAAAGATAAATGTTCCGAGTGTATTTGAAGTATACTATTAGATCTTGAGCATAAAATTCGGCATGAAGGAGGGTGTCCTTGCTTGCTCGGACAAGCAGTGAAGATCGGGGAGTCCCGTTTGCCGACCAATACCATTGTTTTCTCTCTATCCTCTCGAAAATGACACAATCTTTGTGTATCTGTTTTCTCCAACCTTGGGGATCTCACATAGTTTCATAGCAGATTATTTTATCAAAGTCAATATATTCAGATTTTCTTTTACACAATGTTTCAATCTTTTTGTTGGTCGTCTTCTTCTGCGCTTGCCTTTATTAGGTCCACTGAATTTTTATATCCCAGTAACTATATGTTCATAATTTTAGTCTCAATGAATGACAAACCTTTGATACTAATGGTTGAAGAACAGAGAAATATTCAGTTGGTGTAATGAATTACAGTTTCCTGTCGTCCAGCAAAAATCTCCTGCAGCAATGACATTAACACGTCGTTTGCATATTCTTTTCAGTGGAGATGACTTGACTTAAGTTGACTAAAGGCTCTCTAAATGAAAAAGAAGAAGAGAAAATCTACTTGTCTTTTTTGGTGCAATTATTCCTTACTCTGCGAGTAAAGTTGGAATACCATGCTGTTACGGTGTGATCATAGTGTATTTGTATCAGTGGATAAAACATGAAGATAGGACAGGGAAATAAACTTAGTATTAGTATTAGTATTTTTAAAAATTTTAAAAGACTTTGCTTACCATCAACCCTCTAGAAAATTTATTATTTGTTTTTCAAGGTACCTAAATAATTACTGTTGGATATTTTTCTCTCTTCTTTTTTCTATTAAACGCCGCTAAGAAGTCCTATTGGCCACTATAAAGTAAAAGATCTCAAATGAGATTGTTGTACTTCGAATTTTGGATGTCAGAAACCAGAATTGATGCCCTCATCAATGGTCTTCACGAATATTTTAAATATCTTTCAGACCAAAAAACAGCATTACTATCAAATGATAGGGCTTATCTATTGAAAGATTAAAATGAATAAGGTGCCAGGGTTTGGATTTCTATAGCAAGGAAAGACCTGGGAATTACGACTTTCTACTTGTAAGGTACCAAGATCACAATACAATAATTTGTTAGGTATTTTTAGATGACAAGGTCTAGACAAATTTATCTATGTGTAGTTTATGAAAAATGCTTGATGAATCATTCTCTTATTATCCATGAAGTGCTACTGATACGTACTTAATAGTTAGCTGATAAAATTCCATGGCATAGTAAATTCTCTTTTGTATATTTCCTGTGGTGGATAAAAAGCTATCAACTGAAGCTAATCATTTATTAAGATATGCAGGTAATGAATAATTTGAAGAAAATAATTTCTTATCTTCATTTCCAAAGTGGCTAGCCATTTTTCTTATGTCTGGCCTGACCTGATTGCCCATTTCAAACTTGATGACCCAGGGAATACTAAGTATTTTGTATGTTACGACTCTGATATTCTTTTTTCAATTAATTATCATTACCGGCTCTTAGTAAATATTAAATAGCAGCGGTTCAACTGAACGCTTATTGATAAGTACATCGATTATTTGTGATTTGGATATCAATATTAACTACAAATTCTATTGTAGGGCTTTTAGACTGCATACATGTCATGCATTGTTCTACAGGATAGGAAGGCACACAAATGGCATTTGCAAAACTCAAGGCACGTACCCTATTTTTCCTTCTTTGTGCCACTTTTCAATTTTCTTTTGTCTTATCATAACTGCTGTTATTTCCTATCATACCAGCAACAGAATTTCCTCAAGCATTTTTTTTCTTATCGGACATGCGAAGACAAACACAGCTGCTGGCCCAAATATAATCTTTGCTTGGAAGCTTCTCCAACGGAGTTGAATTCATTTTCAAACTGTACTGTTGAAATCAGTGAATCAAATGGCAGAAACCTAGCTTATTTCATAAATTGCGAAGAAACCATGAATTATTCGCATTTCAAAATAGTGCTACCCAGGAAAACACCTGTTTAGATCAAATGAGTAAGGAGAAATAAGCTGAAAAATACTCGTGGTTTTATAACCAAGAAGCGATAAATCCTTTGCCAAAATGTTGCACCAGATTTAAATCCTTCTTCCAAATACAACTGTTAAGCATTCTTTTCCCTTTACTCTATTCCGTGTTTTTGGACTGTTGAGGAAGTTATTAGCAGAACAAAAATAGCAAGTACTTAATCTAAACGTTCGTGCTTACAACACTTTTATGTCTGAAGCAAAAATTTTTGCTCTTGACATAACAATTCAGCTATATTGAAAGTAAGCAGGGTGGAGAGGAAATATTAATCAAAATAATTTTTCAATCGAAACGGAACCAGCTGTTGAAAATTTGTCATAAAAACTGAATTGAATTTTTTCTTGAAACAAAGCCCTGTTGGAATAGTAGGCCTATTCGTCTAAAACAGAGCAAAGGTTTCAAATTTTTTAATTCCCCCACATTTGAAGAAGCATGTGCAGGTAGACACATCCGATATTCAATGCTTGAGAAGAGAGAAGGACTTTCTTATTCAAGACGTATGAAGCTTCAAATGTCAGGGAGTAGGGTAGCTCATGTTAAAGTTAAGACAGGGATGCTCATCCTATTTCGAGGAGGGGAATGTTGAAATTTGGCCAAATCATATTTTGCTCGACTGGCAAATTTTTTAGGTTTTTGGGAGGATTTTTTGGGAGACGAGACTGCAGCGCATATTGTATCTTAGTGTTTACAATAAGCTCAAACTGGTTACAAAAAGTACAGACATGATAAGATTGTCACAATAATCCACTGGAAGTGATGCAAGAAATTTGGTTTTTGCATGCAGGAATACTTTAAGTTTTTTGTAGAAACAAAAATGAGAATGATTAAATTAAGTTGTTTTGTGGCTTCTATATACAAACTAAAATTAGAATAGAGCATAACAAGCTAGATATTTTGGTTCTAAATAAAAATCAGAAAGTGTGCATCGTGATTGATGTTGCAGGCCCGTTTGATACCAGAATCAAGAAAAAAGAACAGGACAAGCTAGAATACTATAATGACTTGACATATGAAATTTTGAAATGTTGGGACAAAGAAGTTGACAAAGTTATGATCCTACCAACCAGCGTAGGGACTTTGGGAACTATGACAATAATTTGAGAAAAAACCTTGACAAGCTAGACCTGCGCTTGGGGGTAGGTGATCAGCAGAAAACATGTCTTCTTGGAACAGTGCCAATCATCTGGAAAGTTCTCGATACGAAGTAAAGAACAAAAATTAACTGTAAGGAAAGACAGTAATCAGAAGACGGGCCGAAATGTCTCCCCTCTTAGACCATGGGTAGTGGCTCGATGAGAAACATAACTTAGTTTATTGGCCCCTCTTTCAATCTAAATTCTTTTGGTATTGTTTTCATGAATAATTGCTATACATTTTGTATACATTTATATATACATATATATAAATATATTATAAAAAGTGTAGGAAATTTTGATATGCTTTTTTTTCTTGGTTTATATGAATTTTTTTCTGGGTTTTTTAAAAATGTTTGTTTGTTTTCAAATTGTCTTTTGTTTGTGTCAAATCTCATAGGATTTTTACCTGCCCTCAGTTGCTGAGACGACCGAGCATGTAATTGTACTAAAATGCTTTTATTGAGAAATAAATAATAATGTTATTTCATTAACAATAATAAATTCATAAGTGGATGAATAAAATACCATACATGAAAGTGATCAACTTCAAAGACGATAGTCCAAAGCGGTTTAGACTGTCATGACTGCAAATCTCACGATTTACAACAAAAGTTTTCAGATTACAAGAAAGGCATGGATAATATTCCACGTTCTCTTTTTGTCATTGTCGGCGATTTCGCTCGTTTATTTAAGTTGAACATTTCCCTAATTAAGTTTAGCTTTACATCTCCAACTTCGTCGATTAAAAATTTTGCAATGTTTTCTTCAAAAGCTGCTTACCAAAAACACTATAAGAAAACATACGAGAATTAACATTTTCATGGTGTAATCGGCGAAACAAAAAATTTGGGAGTTCTCANGTCAAATCTCATAGGATTTTTACCTGCCCTCAGTTGCTGAGACGACCGAGCATGTAATTGTACTAAAATGCTTTTATTGAGAAATAAATAATAATGTTATTTCATTAACAATAATAAATTCATAAGTGGATGAATAAAATACCATACATGAAAGTGATCAACTTCAAAGACGATAGTCCAAAGCGGTTTAGACTGTCATGACTGCAAATCTCACGATTTACAACAAAAGTTTTCAGATTACAAGAAAGGCATGGATAATATTCCACGTTCTCTTTTTGTCATTGTCGGCGATTTCGCAAACAAAAAATTTGGGAGTTGTCAACAAGCAATAATTTGGTAAACAAAACACAGCTTGACTGTACGCGTCCTTCCATAACATAAAATGATGATGATAAATAATAATAATAATGATAATGATAATAATAACACTGTCACTGCCAACACTGTCTCCATATCCAATAATTGTCACCAAGAACTGATAGCTTAGGGACATTCTGTCTTGTTCCATATCTCGGTGCACAATTGATGGTAGAAGCGTTCTAGCTCATTGCCACTATTTTTTATCATTTCTGCTGTAATTTTGTTAACAGCTGGGTTTTTACCCATTTTTAGATCATGGATGGTTTCTCTGACTTCCTCCAACAGTGGTGGCAGTTCACATTTAATTTGCTGTCAGCTCACTGGGTTTGTGAGCATGTTGGGGTCTTTTGCTTAGAAATTTGAGCAGTTCACATCTATCCTTGCCGGACATTATCATTCTCACACAGCGCAATTTCATCCTCCGACTTTATTGAGTCGGCCATCTGTATGGACACTTTGGTGAGGCATTTAATACCTTGGTATAGTTCCCTGGTCAAATTGGTGATAGCATTCTATTTAGTGTGGCCCTGCACTGGTTGTTGACACGAGCTCCCTTAACTTTTCTCATTATTTGATTAATTTTAGCATTATAATTGCGATATTTAACTTCTTCGACAGGGATTTTCAATCCTCTGGCTTTGATTTCCCGTCTCTTCACTGTTTCGTCCGAGATCGACGGCACTTTTTATTTTCTTTTTCGCGGTTGCTTTCCTTGTCGTGTCAAGTGGGATTTCCTTGCTTTCTACAGTTCCGTAGCCGTCTTGTTCTTATTGCACATCAAAAGTGACAAGAATCGTTTTGTCACCATCACTTTTGAGTCATCATCGATTGACTGGTAGTCCAGTCTCAAAGGTGGAAGTGGGTATTCCATTTCCTTGAGCCTGACTTAAAATTCCGTAGCAAGGAGTTGATAGTCACTGTTTCAATCGTCCTCTGGTCTGCTTTTGGCATTTTTGAGGCCACTTTTCTATTTTTAGTTAGCCGCGATGAAGTCGGCTTGGTTACGAGACTTTTTGTCTGGCGACGTTCAAGTAATAAAGGTTCGAGGATGATGTTTGAAATGATATCGATGATCACAAGGTTATTGGAGCTACAAAAGTCAATCATGCCTTCTACTTTATCGTTTTGGTTTTCAAGTCCATGGCATCTACATGTAGGTGTAGGAGATGTGATTGCACCTACTTAGGCATTCATATACCCCATGACTATTTTGATATCTCGACTTGAGATACAGTGTAGTCTGACGTAACGACAGGTGTTAAGCTCAGCCATGTCCCCATCCTTTAACACGTTGGTCGGTGCATAACATTGATTTCCGGTTACATTGTGAGGCTTAGCTTGAATTCTTACTTTGATTATTCGGTCGCTGATTGGGCTTTTTCGGATGAGTAAATTGCTGATTCATTTTCCAAGAAATACACAAACACCATAACTGTAACTTTCTTCTACTTTTTTGGAGAAAAGTACCAGCTCAGTATTTACAGTTTGAAAGCAACCTTGACAGTTCCAGTTAGTCTAGGAGATACGGGAATTTGAAGGCCATACCATCCCATCTCATTGCATACATCAATTTTCCCAACTTTTTCAAATTTCTTAGATTTCATGTTTCGTGTTTCAGTAAACTCTGACATTTCTCAAGCCTTCTTTTGGTCGCATACTTTTCGCTGCCAGCCTGGTCACGTGCTGAATGACGCATCCCTTGGTGACCCACGCGACGAACGATGTGGTCTGAATTGATGCTGTTGTTTGCCATTTCCATGTGAGAAGGTAAGAGGGAAATGGTTGGTGTTAGGTGGAGTTTCCCATCGATCCTTCTTCACTCAAAGTATCCAGCCAACTGGGAGAAATCCCACTGTCATACTCAGATAACTGAGGTTGCTCAAGAGAGATGTTGTGCGAACCGGTTTTTTCATCTGCACTATTTCAGGTCTCAGCCAAGCAATTAACTGTCCTGATCCGAACAGCTTCAATCTTATACTAGTACGGTAAGCTAATAGTGTAGTGTCCGTGCTCAGAAAAACTTTAGGATGCAGTTGAACGTCTTACCCAGGATATCCAAGATTGTAGACTCAACATGTAGTGGTACTGGTTTCACACAGACCCGAAAAAGCCTGCTATCTTCAAACTCTTTCCCTAGCTTTCGGTAAGACCAGACGTCTTTGCTCTAATTTTTCCATTATGAAAGCTTTTCTTATTTCTGAATCTCCTCATATTTTTTTGCTTTGTGAGACAAATTTCAATGACAGTGTCAGCTCCGGTCGAATTGGTATAGATTTCTCCAACTTCTTGGTTGTAATTTCTTGGAATTCAGTCTTAAAGAAAACGGATTCTGTTGCTACAACTTTATGTAGTCGCAGTCAAATCTTATTCTCCTCCATAATTCAATGGTCTTTGTTCTTCTGTCACTATTTATTGCAATTATTTCTCTGTTCAGTTTCAGCCATATGAAATTGATGAATCTAGAATTTCTTTCAAATGGCTAAGAATGCTTATAAAAGGGTGATTTCTGATGTTAAATCTTTTACTGAAATTTTACTCAAACACTTGGGAGTCGAGATTTCTAAATAAGCTTGTTTTGAATTCTGGCCATCGATAATTCCTCCACTTTTTGATGATGTTTGATTTTCAATGTCCCCTAGATAATTATGCTGGTCTGTTTGCTGCAGGGTTCTTCACCGATTATTTTCTAAATGACATTAGTGTTTCTTTGCTTCAATTCCTTTTGTAAACTGATGAGGTTTTGAACTCTGGCTTCTCTGGATTATCTTCCTTACTGTTGAAACTTGTAAATCGTTGCATATTGGGGTCTTGATTTTTGTCTTCCTGGAGTGTAATAATACTTCTGGCTTCAAAAATAAAAGTGATCTATAATCGTGGCAACTACTGATATGTAAGTATCTTTCTGTCATTGTTAAGGTCTTGAGCGACTTATCAACAATGGGCTGGTCGAATTCGTACAGAAAATAGGTCTTTTTATCAATCAGATTGTTTATCTTCTTCAGTTCATCAACATTTATGTTGATGACATCACCTTGTATTCTGACATTGGCCACAGTGGCAAAGGTAACTCTGTAGAAACAAGTCAAACTTGTGGAAGGCTGGAAGTTTGTCCTTCTGGGTGTGAGAAACTAGAAAAAGAAATGGCTGGCCTTTTTCATACCTCAACGGCGAAGTTCAAAGCATAAGTCGACGATTATATATGTAATACGAGCATCTGATAGGTGTCTTTATAAATTTATATAGTATTCCTTTATTATCAAGATCTAAAGATTTTGAAAGATCCTTAAAACTGTCCATATTTTTTTAATAGAAATCAAGAGACGTATGCTGAATGAAAATGGTTTGGACATCCTTACTGTTATCTTTTACATGATCATTGAGATATTTGTAACGTGTGGTTTTACACTTGTGTGATTTGTTTAGGTTTGTCTCAAAACACACTGTCAGCTCAATGATGTACATTTTCAAAGACTCAAAAAACAACAGTACAAAATCCCGTTGCTTTGTGCATGTGAAAAGTCAGGTTGTATTCACAGAACCAGGGATATCTACCAACAGTTCCATGGAAGGAGAGAGAATTAATGAAATTTAGTATATAGTTGTGTTCAGCAGTGAGTTGTGTTCCCATGTGTATTTTTATGTCTTGGCAGCAATTGAACAGTAGTTAAGGACGTGGTGTTGTGTGTGAGTGTCCCCATGGCATTAGAGGCAGTATTCTTTTGCAATCACCCCCCAGGTTTTTAAGTTCCTATTAGTGGAAAGAGATAATGTCAATGCTCTCCTTAAAAGGGAGAACAGATTTGTGCACAGTGAGATAGCTACATTATTCCAAGAGGTGACACATGGTGGTTGACAGTTTGTGGCGACAAAATTGACTGTCATGTCTTGGTTTTGAAGTTCCATACATTTGTCCCAGTTCGATGCCTGTACATCATCCTTCCAAATCCGTTTGCACTTCTCACGAGGCACTGTTAATTTCTTATGCTTTTTCGAACGTTTCGCCTGAGATGATGTTTTTGTTGTAGGTTTCTTCATGCACGAATCGAATGTTTTTGTCCTTTGTTGATTCGAGAATTCATCGGACTGTAATCTTTTCATGTTGATAATATTGTAAAGGAAGAGTAAGGTTGAGCCCAATCTTTTTGAAAGCGAGATATGGAAGGTAAGTGTTGGTTCTTCAATGAAAGCTGTGCCACATCCGAATATGATGTAGAATAATACTGTCACATGATTGTTTCAATCAGGTATCATCAAGATTGTAACCAGAAAAAAGCCATTTCAGCTTGATGTAAAGGTAGACCTTAGTGATGACAATTTTGCGTTTGGAAGTAGGAGAAGAGTGTCTGTTTTACTTATGGCTTCCCATATTAGCTTCGTTATTGAAGCCTTTACATAATTATTGTTCATGTAGAAACCATACTTTTTCCTCAGATAAACAAACCGTCTTCCACATTTTACGGAAATGATCGTTCCCTTCCCATGTTTAGATATGGAAGGTATTGCAGACTTAATGAATGGGGTTTTCTATGGAAAACCCCATTCATTAACAGTTGGGTGTCAGTCTTCAAATTTGTTACTGTAGTTGTATCGACAGCAATCTGAAACCAATTACGCGGAGAGAGGAGTTATCAAATACATAGCCACTAGATTGTATCTGATTTTGATCCACAGTTTTTATCAGTGTGTTAAAAAACCAAAAACCCACAGCAATGATAACAGACCATTTCTTTGTAACACCCTTTTCTTGACTTCAGTTTCTTAATCAAATTTTCAGTTGCAACAGAGATGGAAAATACGTTATTTAAATTTGGCATGGGGTTTCTTATATCTTGTGGGTGGTGGTGGGAATTTCGCTACTTTGTTTAAGAGGCCATGATCTGCCTCTCCAGAGGCGTTACTTATGTCAATCAGGGCGATGGATACACCTGTTTGTTTCATCCTTGCTTGGTATATTATGTAAGATAAAGCCTCTATGTCTTCACCTGTTCCTAAAACTCGCCACAAGAAACCCTTTGAAGCTTTTCATCGATGAAGTTGTTGGAGTCTAAGAATTTGTAGATCCGGTTACACATCCATGATGTCATCACTTATAAAATAACGTGGCCCAGAGTAATTGGGCGGAAATCATCGACATTGCTCGCTAGTCTCTTTTTATATACAAGGACCATCAAACCAGAAAAGGTATTGGTGTCTCTGGTGTTGATGGTAATGTAATGCTATCCAGTTTATTAGAGTTATCACGGAGTTCGTTGGCATTTGTGTCCTCGCTTTGGTCCTTATGGTCTGCCTCATGAACAATCGGATATTGATATACAGCTTTCATAATATTGTATGTGCGCTTATCAGCATGTAATCCTCGGAGTCCTCTGGACACACGACCACAATTACAGAATTTCTTTATGTCTTCTTTTTTTATTGTCTTCTCTAATATCAGGAGGATCCTTAGCACTTTTAATAAGTCTTTCATTATTTGCTATTTATATACTTTCGGGAAACTCCGGTCGTTTGGGATATCATTAATTACAACCTTCAACTTGCATCTCCATATATATCGGCGCAAACTAATAAAATCGTCCTTGCAATATTTGCGTAGGACACCATTAACTTTGACTAAACAGCCATACAAATTACCATAGCTAATAGTGAATAACACCGTTCACTCCCACCTTTTTCCAACATGTCTCTACTATCTTCGTGTTTTTTTTACAAATGCAAGGAGGTTAAATCGATTAAACTAAAGCCTACTGGAGAGCGCAACTAAATACGTCTAGCTACCTTCACAGTCACCAGCATAATAATAATAATAATAATAATAATAAAAATAATAATAATAACAATAATAACAACAATGATGGAAGTTGTCCTGAGGTATTGATATAAATGGCACTCGCTTGAAGAGTTTTAACATGAATGAATGAGTTTACCGTTTACGATAACTACTTCTAGGTCACCTCTGGGCAAAATACAGTACCTGTAAGCCTGTTTAGAGGTCTTTTCTTTGCCATGGGAAGGAGGACCTCTTGAGCACTTGTTAGCAATCCTCTTCAGTTTGGCATCTTTGTAAAAAACACAGCAGGCTACTCTACCTTTCCTGAAAGATTGGAAAATAGGAGAGGAAATTCTGAAGTATAAGTTATCCCGATAGTTAAATGCTTGACGCGCGAAGAGTACTCAAACTATAGCTGCTGGAAAGGGGTTGGAAAGGATTCAAAGTTCCAGAAGAAAAGAAAATTTACTGCATAAGAGATCAGACCAGCAAGCTTTGTAGGAATCTAGCAATGGTAGACTATTTTGTTCGAAAACAAATGAGAAAATATAGCCCACTCAGTAAGAGTTGATGGTAATCCAAACATCAGGAAGCAAGTTTGAACAAACACCAAAGAAGAGCAATCTAGTTTAGTAAAGAAAGCTATAAAAAGAAAATTACACAGGAGAAGTAGTAAATACTTTTTACTTAATGGGAATAGTACTCCAAATTAAAATAGGTCAAAAAAGATAATTCTTTCTAACAGAAATAGAATCCAACCGTGCAACAAAAAGTAAAGCAATGTACATAAAATTAATAACAACCAACGAGCAACACAAACAAACAACCTAGAAGAGCTGGACATTTAAATAAAAAGCTTTGGAAAGAAGCAGGAAACAGTGTAGACTCAACATGGTATGGTACAAAAGTTTAAGAAAAGTGATATAGACAAGATTAGGACCATCGGTATTGTAAGTTGGATAAGAGGGGAAAAGAGATATAAAAAAGGAATAAAAGCTTGTTGGTAAAAGAGAAAAAGAGCGTTTGGTAAGTAGAAATGGCAAGCCAACAAGCGTTGTATTAATTAGCATACTGAGTTTTAAACTAGAGTTTAGGAAAATGGCACAAAAACGTCTTACAAAGCTTGGACAGTTTAGTCAAGTTAAGTAAGAAAGTAGAAGTTGTAGAGGAAAAAAATCAGGTATACAATACCAAAAAAGATATGCAGTGAATTCAGGACTAATAGCATCCAAATGTATTGGTGAAAGAGGCTGAATGCCTCTTACTGTTAATGAGTTTTATTAAATAAATGACCCTGGAGTATCCTGTAGCTCATTGGCTCTGTTTAGCTAGAACACCAATGCCTGAAGATACGAGTATCAAAAGGAAACATACAGACCAATAACGTGTCTGAATACAGCCTTTAAGATGTTCAATATGATGTCAGATAGTTATATGAAAGTATATTTCGTAAATAATGCCCTTTGAGAGAGTAATCAAATAAAATCTCATTGTTCAATTTCTTGGACGCTTTTGGTTACTTCCTCAAGGACGCTGTTACAAAAAAATAAGATAGGGTATTTTGGTATTTTAAGCAGACTCCAGGCATACAGCCGGATAGAGAAAGTTTTCAACAATTGTGAAAATAGTATCCTATTAAAATCAAAGCTCTCGAAAACAATTGTTTGAGCTTTAGTTTTTGGTGTAAAATATGGTCTCTCAAATATGGTTAACACAATAAAGAACTTAGAAGAAGCTGAAATCTGGTTCTTTTGATACTGCTTAAGAATCTCCTGGATTGCTCACGTTTTGAAAGAATTGTCCTGGAAAGAAGAAGCTTAGAATGAGCATAGAAAAAAACGGCTTCTTTAGACATAGCATAGAAACAAGAGATATCGAAGACTTTGTTCTCGAACAAATGATAAACAGAACCCTTGCTCGAGGCGAGGTTCCTGGAGTATTTTGTCAAGGTACGAAAACAGTTAGGACACAACAGGAAGAAGAAATGTGCCGAGCTAAAATTCGAAAGAGGTGGGATAGAATGATACTGGTTACAGATATTAGAAGAATACATACAAGTATTGGATCTGGAATAGAATAAATCATAAAAACGTTTTGAGTGTGAGCAGGCTCGTATTGATGTTGATAGTCTGAAAGAATACGCTGGGAATTGAAGAAGAGAACGGAAAACGTATATGAAATTTTTTTATGAGAAATCTCTTTAAAGACAATAGGAGATATATTCCAAAGATAATAGATTTTAATATTCTTTTTGTTTGTTTGCTTTTTTCATTGTATTTAAGTTCAAAGTTCACTATTATCTTTTGGCCTAACTCCTATCTGCACTCTTCCCTTTTTTTGTGCTTCTTTTCACAGCTCCATATACTTAGTGTCTCTACGCCCTGGATGGTTTTTCGTCATTAAAAACTAGCCAGGTATTGATCAATGTTATTAAACTGGCAAAGAGACCACTAGAAGAGATCAATGTCAGCATTTAAACGCTCCATAGAAGGGATAGGATGCACGAACGTTAAGAAAAGGGTGTAAGACTGTATTTAGATAAAAATATAAAAAGGGAGGGGTTGAGTGCTGAAAAGTGTTTCAACGTTTACTTTAAAATAAAAAAGTAAAATCGTTTGCTATTTCTCACACATAAGGGAACTGTTCCTGGGAGCATCTGTTTACAAGAACTGTAGAAAATAGTATTGAATAGGACTTTAAACACAAAAGTGAGAGTTATCTATTTAATGAAGTATATTGCTCACGCATCACTACAAGAACTTACCAACTCTGTCACTAAAATCTAAACAATGATCCTAAAAACACAAGAATTAAATACACAAAATTGGTGAATTGTAGGAAATGTTAATTTGAATCTGACCACGTCACATCCAAGGAGTGACGTGGGCAGATTGTATTTGAGGAGAAGAGAAGGTGGCAGGGGAGCTGATTAGTGAGAGTTTTGTAGCAGATCAAATGAATAAAAGTTGGGAATGTACGTCAAGGAATCGACGGAAACGTTTATAGAAGGTGTGAAGGTAGCTGGGACAACTGAGTATGCACTGCCAAAATATAAAACAGCTGTACCTACTCATTTCAGTAGCCTGACGATGGGAGAAGTATCTCTCGAAATGTAGCTCAGAAAAAGCATACGACTCATGACTAGAGGTATAGTCTGGTCTGTATGTTGAACCATTTTATAGGATGGGTTATTGAGTTGACTTTCTCGGTTACTTCTCAGCCTCATGGATCTGTTTTTTTATAATTTATGTAAGAGATTGATTTTCCATGGATTTTTTACATCATTATGCCCCGAGGAATGGCTCTAACTTTTAAAAAAATGAAAACACGATTTGTTTGCTCTCACTTAACAAGCACTTCATCATTTGTAACATGATTTTTGTCTGACACAGTCAAGGCTCTTTTTGCGGAACTACATTTTTGGCCTTCCTTTCGATTAATTATATTATTATTATTATATACAAATTTTTTTACAGGATGTATCTACAATCATATCATATATACCCTATGTACATATATACTGTTATCACAGATGTCCTGTTAAAAAAATCAACAGTTATTTATTAGTTAAAAATCGCTAAAAATCAAAAAGAAAACTAAAAGAACTTCGATTGGCAGAAAAAACTAGTTTGCTGTTTAAAGCTCATTTCCAGAAATAGGGATGCAAAGCGACATATTGCTCTATTAAATAATTTTATCGCCTGTTTAAATGGCCTGTTTAATGGACTATTAATTGTTGTTTTCAAAATTCAGAATTACAATTTTATGTGTGTCAGATACATATTAGGATTCGTTAGGATTTTGTTGTGTATATTTCTTGTGTATATTCTTAGTGTATATTAGTTTTCCTCTTACTGACCCTATCCCTTCTCTATCTTCATTAGTAAAAAACATTTTGAAACTTAACTGCCCCCCAGCTTCACTGGAAAAGTAATCTGGGATCAGTACTACAAATAAAAGAAAGGGAAGGGTAGGAAATATTTAAACCAGTATCATTTAGCCCTGGGAATTAAAATTAACATAACATAATACTTCAATCACTATGGTATTCACTATGTACACAGTAAAGGTACAGACCAATGTCAAGGTAGGATGGATCAAGACAGATAAAAAGGAAAACAGACCATACGAGGTCTATTTATTTCTATTGTACATCAGTATTATTCTACCATCTATCTCTACATCACTTTTAGTTGTAGACCTGAACAGTGAGCGAAATCTGCATATCTTGAAACAATACCGTCGTGATTTGTACTTTCCAGACCATTAGAGTGTCACACTTTCCATTAGATGTAAGTAAACGTTCTGACTCAAACACACAACATTCCATAAGGGTTTTCTGAAACGGTACAAAAGACATCCCAGACAATGAAAGATAAAGTAAAACGTACATTAACAAATTAGAGAGACCAAATGAACAAGTGTAGAGAGCACTTCGAAGAATTATTTAATTAACCAGCACCCAGGATGTATTGGGTGTCGGACGGAGTACCACCCAGTGGCAACCATCAGCTGACCTTCGGGTGGATGGACCCACTTGTCTCCTAAAGATACCCAACTCTCATGTCTGGCTCCACGTAGCTGCTTGTGGGCGGCAGCGGCCACACCTTGGTAAACTGCTTCAGCTGGCGGGCTAAACCACATCAGGGTATCTAGCAACTTTTGCTAGTGGTATGTGCAAGTCTCACATAAGCGCACGAAGACAGGGAGTGGCAGAGTAGGCGAATGAGTCCTTCATGGACCAACGGCACGAAGGCATAACCTGTACGCGCACCGTGGTATGCTGAGGGCACTAATGAGACACTTGATTAGTGGCCATCCACCAGTGAAAGGCAATGGCAAACCACCACTGGAACCTGCCAAGCAAAATCATGTAAATGCACAGAACAATGTCTAACGCCAACAGCGTCAATGGGATTGACTCAATCGATCCTTCGCTCGGTAGGGAAGACCATGTGCGACAGGTGGTACCCGGCCGTTAGCCAGTTACTGTCCAGATCTGAAACACCATAAAAATAGGAACTTGGAACGTCCGTACACTGTACCAAGCCGAAAAACTTGCAAATGTCAAACAAGAAATGGAAAGGTTGGAAATAAATGTACTTGATTTGTGTAAGACAAAGTGGCCTGACTACGGAAAGTTAGATCTAGATGGTTAGAAAATGATATATTCTGGCGGCTCTTCCCACGAAAAAGGAGTTGGAGAAATCCTTGACAAGGAATTGAGCAAAAGTATGCTAGGTTACTGGACACTATCAGAAAGAGTTTTGCTTGTAAAGTTGAAAGGTAGACCGTTTGACAGCGGCCTAATTCAAGTTTACGCTCCAACAGCAGCAAGTAGTGAAGCAGAAATAGAACAAATCTATAAGCAACTTGACGAGGTGAAAAGGCACTGCAAATTGCAAGACATCATCATAGTCATGGGAGATCTGAATGCAAAGGTGGGAAATTTTGCCTTTTGGACACGTGGTGGGACCACACGGACTAGGAGAGACCAACGAACGAGGGGAACAGTGGGCGAGATGGTGCGAAGCCAACAACCAGGTTATTATGAACACATGGTTCCAAAATCATAAGCGTCGTTCATGGACATGGAAAGACCCAGCAGACAGAACCCGCAATCAAATAAATTACATTACAATCAACAGTCGCTTTCGAAACGCAGTGCTTTACGCCAAGGCATATCCAGGTGCAGACTGTGGTAGCGATCACAACCCAGTAATATGCGTCGTTAAGGTTCGACTTCGCAGGTGAGACGAAAGCCTGGTACGCTGTGGGGGTACAGAATCGCTTCGACGCCCTTGAGAACAATAACACCAGTAAATGGGAAAAGATGAAGGATGCTCTTGTGAATACATGCGAAGCCATTTCGCCACCTCAGAAGAGAGAACGAGAGAAGGCCTGGATGAAACCGGAACTACTCACGATTATGAAAGAGAGACAAAGGCTCACTCGCGATTCAGATCAATATAGGGAATTGGATCGAGAGATTAAGCAAAGTTGTAGAGAAGCCAAGGAAGCGTGGTTCAATAACAAATGTGCCGAAACCGAGAGAGAGAAGGCGTCCAATCCTTCAAACATTCATAAAAAGATCAACACCCTCGTTGGTAAGGGTCCATGCTCCGCCACTGACTGCATTAAGGCGAGAGACGGGTCGATGCTGATGGAACGAAACGAAATTGTTGCGAGATGGGCCGAGTATATCCACAAACTATTCTATGACCATCGAGGAGAAAAGCCTGTCATCAGGAATCCTATTGAAGGACCAAGAATCCTAGAAAAGGAAGTTAGAGCTGCAATGAAGAAAATGAAGAGAAACAAAACTATTGGGTCAGATAACATTTGTATTTTATTATATTTATATTTTATTATATATATATATATATATATATATATATATATATATATATATATATGCGTATGATCAAAAAAAATGCTAAATATCTAAGACATTGTCATNAATACCTATCAGTTGGCAAATCAATACGTGTTGATGTGATTGAAGTTCACCACAACGACAAAATGGATTGTCCCTTAGACCAATTCTATGCATGAAATCGGCATATCATTTGAGACGCTCAAGTCGTGTATCTAAAGCAGTAGATCGGTTAAATTTATAGTTTGTCTTACTGTCAATATATATTTTATTATTTGTATTTTATGATTGAAGTACTCGATGACATCGGTATCACGAAAACAACAGAGTTGCTCAATGACTTTTACGACAGTAAAGAGATTCCACCGGATATGGCTAAGTCAATTTTTGTAGCACTACCCAAGAGGCCAGGAGCAACGGAATGCGAACTTTATAGAACTATAAGCATAATGAGCCACATTACAAAGATTCTCATGCACGTCATCATGGCAAGGATGCAAAAAGCAACGAAACCGGAAATTTCCAACCACCAATTCGGTTTTATCAAAGATGCAGGAACATGCAGCGCAATTTTCATCATGCACATGCTATCAGAAAGAGCTATAGAAATGAAACAATATCTTTATCTTTGTTTCATCGACTACAGTAAAGCTTTTGATAAGGTGAAACATGAGACTCTTTTAGATATGCTTCAAGGCTTGGATATAGATAGGAAAGAGCTGAAAGCGCTGAGGAACCTTTATTGGGAACAAACAGCTGGAGTAAAAGTACAAAATGAAGTTGACCAATACTGAAGCGTTAGAAGAGCGATTCGTCAAGGATGTGTTCTATCCCCGGACTTTTTAATTTATACAGCGAATACATCATGAGGAACATAGATGGAGATTTGGATTTTAGTGTTGGATGGCAAAAAGTTAGCAATATCAAGTATGCCAATGACACTACACTGATTGCAGATTCTGAAGAACAACTCCAACAAATTCTAAATCTTGTATGCGAGGAAAGCGCCAGGAAAGGACTCACCTTAAGTCGGCGCAAGACCTTCTGCATGACGGACAGCAAAAAAAACACGCAAGTGCGGTGCGACCTGCGGGTGGATGGCGAGAAAATAAAGCAAGTGAATGAATTCCACTACCTCGAAAGCATTCTTAGTTCAGATGGGAGGAGCGATATTGAAATTCGGAGAAGAATTGCATTGGTAAAGAGCGCTTTTGAACGAATGTCAACTATTCTCAAATATAGAAAAGTCTCAATTGACACAAAAATGAGAGTTTTACGGTGTTACATCTTCCCAGTGCTAACATACGGTTGCGAGTGCTGGACAGTAAGTCTAATAAGAGAGAAGCGAATGGACGCGTCAGAGATGTGGTTCCTTAGGAGAATGCTAAGAATATCATGGACCGATCACATTACCAACGAGGAAGTACTTAGAAGAGGGGGCTGCACAACGATGTTTCTGAATAACACCAGGAAAAGACAGATCTCTTTCTTGGGACACGCCATACGCAAAGAAGACATGGAAGAGCTGGCCCTGACGGGTCGAATATGTGGTAGCAGGGGTAGAGGCCGAAGAAGGTTGACGTTCATGAGAAGCATATCAATGTGGATGGGGCGAGCTGGAGCTGATGCGGATGGCAAAGGATCAGGTTCTGTGGAGGAGCGTAACCGCCGACGTTCTGCAGGAGCATGACACCTGAAGTAAGTAAGTAACCAGCACCCAAGGACAGTTACCAGATATTTGGTACTTAAAATGTTCCTTGGCGTAAAAAGGCAGTAATGGTTGAACGGTAGTTGAACGGGTTAATATGAGATATGTTCTCGTTTCCAGACTGAACTAGACGACACTGGATGTTCCGCAATCAAACCATTTACCCGTTAAAGTGATAGACTACTTACATGCTCTCGGAAATAGAATTGATATTGATAAAAAACAAAAAGTGTAAGAACTACAAAGAAAGAAATCCAATGAAAAGATCACCTTTCACACTGAAATGGGCTCCAACCTTCCGTAAGATGATAAAATGTACAAAAGATGCAAAAAAGCAGAAAAACTCACCAAACTAGTAATCCCAAAGGCAATTTCTTTTCTTAAAAACAGCAGGTCATTAGGCTTAGGAGTTAGTCCTCCCGAGGAAATGAAGCGCATGTCTTTCAGGATCTGGGCTACAGATGAAATGCTTTTGGCTTGGACATATGGACATCTGGTCAAACTAAACACCTGAAAGGTGGTAAAAAGTGGTTAAAAGTGGTTTTACAAGTAGTTTTAAAAGTGGTTTAAAAGGTGGTTAAAAGGTGGCTTAAAAAATTACAAAGTGGGTTAAAAGTGGTTTTGAGAATAACAGGCTAGCTCTTGCTAAAAAGAAATAATGTGCAGACCAGCTAGCTACCCTAAGAATAGGATAGAATTACTTACTACATGTGGATGAAGCAAGAATCTTCTGTAATAACTGTGGTAAACATCACCGTACCTTCGACAAAATAACACCAAACGCATTAGGGCAATGTACTAACCTTTAATCTGCTGGGTTATTCAAGATCCCATCCTTGAACCTCGTAACAGTGTGCTACAAGGATGCCTAGCTTATTTCGTTTTCCTGATAGCTGTATCGTGGATTGAGAAAAAGACAGTGAACGGAAACCGGAAAGGGGTAAAGTGACTTCATTTTCTCACAGGGTTTTCATTGTTTGAAAAGAGTCACACTTATGTTAAATATTTATGGAGAGCGAGTGCGTAAGTGGCTTATTTGTCCAGGAGTTGCAACTTTTGTAGACATAAATTTTGTAGACAAAATCTTTTGAATTACAAGGATTGTTGGGACCATCAGTAGATCCTCCTAGGTTAACGATCTTTCTTACGTACAAAGATTCATCCTCTGAGACTTAATTTTGTTCGAAACAAATGTTTTTATTGAGTCAGTTGGGATAATGATTAAATTTAGGATGCTAGTGATGACAAAACTAATTAGGTAAAAGGTTGTGGGGATGATCATACTGATGGTCACTAGAACGATGATGACGTTGTTTGGTTGATCGATGCAGTACACAGGAGCAAAGCTTTTTAGTGAACTCCCATCGAAAGTCCAAAATCAATAAAAAAGGAATATTTTTAAAGACATTACTCCAAAATATAATTTTAAGGCAGTTTTAGGCTTTTACTCATATTGTTCTAAGTAAATCTTATATCACTGAACTTAAGGTTATTTACTCTGATACTAATTTTGATAGTTGTGTGAGGTCTATTTTTGTTCTTTAGATCAACAGGATTGTCATCTTAGTAAACTTTTTTAGTTTTCTCCTGTGATGTTCATCTTTAAATATCTTTTATTGCCTTTTCATTTCAATTTTTACTTCATAATAGGACACCCGTTGAAAACGGTATTTGTAAATAGTATTTTTAATAATGTACATTTATTGAAGCATTCTATCCTGTACAAGTATTCAATAATATATAATTAAGTTCAATTATAATGAAGTTGCTAAAACGTAATTTATTGAAACCAAAACTCCAGTTTGAGGCTCTCGGAATTTCACTAGTTTGGTAGGAATTTTAAAACTTTACTATAATGTATATGGGGTTCTGAAAGGCTAATCCAATACCACAGGGATTCCTATTTCCATACGAATTAGTCAGAGAAAAATTAAAGCTTCAAGAATGAGATTCGTTAGAAAAGTAACAGTTCATGAAACAGCATATTTTTCTTGCCATACATTATGATTCCTCTGAAATGTTTTTATTTTTTTCAGCCAATACTATGTCTTGTTAACTTTAGGCAAGAGAAGACAATTTCAACAGAGATTTGTGCTCACTAATAACTTACTTTCCCGGTCGACACAAGCATTTAAGCTTAAAATGCAGAGCGCAAGGTCTAATTAATGAAGATATATAACAATTTTGTACTACAGACCCTAAGTAGTAAACCCCCCCCCCTAAATTTTAGAGGTTAGCTTATTTGAATTAATTGAAAAAACAATTTTGTTTCAGAAAACACATTGCAAATATGTAGTGATGTTTTTGGATTATTCACTACTGAATGGAAGGATCGTTGACTCTCGCTGTTTTTTAACATTTTTGTATCAAATGTGTTCATGTTTATAATCTTATGCAAAGAACAGTTTGACAATCAAATCAAACAGGATACAAAATCATTAGTATTCTTATTATAGATTTTGCTGGTGTTTCTGTAATGTTGTGGTTTTCAGAGAAACGTTGCTAGTCCCTCGCCAACGTTTTTTATTCTTGCCTTAGGGCTGGTTGTCAGTCTACAAGTGGGCCACAAGGCAGAGTCGCTAGTCAAGAATAAAGTAGATTTTAAGGCAAAACGTTTCTTTAAAATTTTGCTGTTTTTTCCTGAAAATAAATTATTTAATTGTGTATCAGGGAAATTTTTCATGCAATTATGAAAATGTAAAAATAGCTCATTGTGAAATTTGCTGAAAAATGTTTACAAATGGATTACTTTCACTTGGCCGTAACCAAATTTTCCGGAAAAAAAATCGTGTTACTGAAATGTGTGTAATTTAACTACACTTTCAAGACCAAGAACATTTTAAAGGATGACTGTCTCTGTTTCTTTACTTTACATTGATTCAATGTAATGTTATTTGATTTAAAGTAGAGATATTACTAAATAATATTGTATGTCGTTTTGAAAAATACGCCTGGTGAGAAAAGTAATCGGAATCCTGTAATCAAGTGATCTAACGATACGTTTAATTTGATTGGAAGGACCTAACCTATCGATTTCTTTTCATGCAGACTCTCAGGATTGCCTTCGGCACGTGACATTTAAAATACCTCAGTGCAGTCATTACTGTTTATCGGTATTTAACTTTTGAGTGGTTTTTGATAGCAGTGCGATTATCGGGAGACCCCAATGGTCAAGCAGAATGTTATTTACTGATAAGAAATGTCTGGCAAGGGAAAATTAAAAGGATTATTATAAATATGATTTTGACGACCTTGTGATGGCATTAATTAGACTGAAAGATATTTTTCTATTTTCTTCTGGATTAAGTGTTTTGTTTTTATAATAATTGGTAGGTTGATCCTAATATTGAGAACATAACCATTTTAATTAGGAAAGTTAATATTCTTTTAAATTAAAAAAACCTGAGCGATTTTATATTGTTCTCATGTGCCAATCACAGAGAAGTGTTTTCAAAGAGTTAATTGTCAATTAAACGAAGAGAATTTTTATCTCGAAAAGACTGACTGTGATTTAATCTTTGACAGTGGTGGAAATAAAGGTACTTGCTGTCCAAAGTATGTTACGAATTCTAAGGGCAAGATAAAAATCTCGATAAGTATTTGAGTCTTCTTTGTCTTGCTTGAGGTCAGAGCAAAGTTATTGTGTAGTCAGTCCATCATGGTGGGATTGTTTTTTAGAGTGAAAACGATCATCTAGCTAAATTGAAAGAGATAAAGGACAGAAAGAAAGACACGTGCTCATACACAGTAATATTCAAAACAGACAGGTTTTACATGCGGAGAAAAAAATCCCTATGCTGTTTTATACAGCCTGATACAAACTAAAATAGACTTGATTATCTGCAGCAAACACAATCAATTGTAAAAATATATGAAGCAATACACCTTGATTAGGTTTTTTCAGAGAGGTTGGTTTTCTGCGCCCTGAAAATGATATAAATGATGCATTGAAAAAAATAGTTGGGTTCTTTTTGTTACTAGTTTCGCCCTCTTTCTTCATTTATTTTATATTAGGCCTTCATTTGATCCTTTGTCCAATTCATGCCTAATCTAACCATTTTTTTTTAATTAGGTCTTCTCCCTTTTATCAACTCTCACTCTCTCCGTCCCTCCCCACCTCCTCTCTCCCATCACTCTCTACCCTCCCCCTTCTCTCTCACTCCCCCTCTCTCTTTTCTCCTTCTTTATTTTCTTCTCCTCCTCCTTCTTCTCCTCCTCCTTCTCTTCCTCCCTCTCCTCCTCCTCTTCTTCCTCCCTCTCCTCCTCCTCCTTCTTCACGACCTCTCTCTCTTTGTTCATGTGGTTCTCTGTATCCCTTTGCCCTCCGTTTCTCTCCACCTGTCTTCCCACTTTTCTCCTTTTTCTCCTCCTACCATCCGTTTTTCTTTTTCCTTGCCATTTACTCTTCTTTCTTCTTTCTACTTTCACATCTGATCTTCTCTTTCAATTCTTGATCTTTAACTACCTGACAGCCAACGGAAAATAATGTTTTATTTTTATCATTGTAACCAATCGACACATGGTCATAATTTTGATATTGATTATCACATTGTCTCTGTTAGTGCTTAATAAAACTTGTCAATATTTGTTACGATTATCTTAACATTATAAATTAACGAACACGGATTCCAAAGATAAACAGTTCAGACATGAATCACTTTATCACTTAACGTAATGCTACGCAGCACCGTCTAAAAAGCAGGCAGGGATTTAAGCCCTCAACAATAGATAAAGCTGTTAAAAAATTTAATTAAATTTCATGTATTGCAATTCCCAGGCTCTTTCTTGACCATTTAGGACTAACAACACTATGAAGTCCTCCAGCTGTCAGTAAGATGACCTGTGGTTATCTAGCTACCTCAGGTGTTTAGGCACCCCCCCATTCCTTAAATTCCTTAAATGATTTAGTCCCAGCCAACATATATTTTGGTTGGGCAGTGTTGCTATGGAAAAAGGTCTTAAAGGAAAAAAGAAAGAGGAATGAAGGAAAAAGAAAATTATTGATGAAGAGAAAATCTGTTAATGTTGTTAATTAAGTAGCTCCCCTTTTCGTATGTTATACCTTTACGGTTATTAATGGGAAGCAGCAAAATTTATAGTTTATATATATATATACATATATTAACTACATATATACATATATACATATATGTATATATGTACACATAGCTGAACAAGGTTTTCACTGTGTAGTTGACAATCGCAGTTGCAGTAACATTAAAGTAAATTTTTTTGTACTGAAATTCAAACTGATTGTATTACTTTTACTGGGTGACAACATCATGAATGCCATCAATATGCTTAACTTTTCGAATGAAGGCCATTTGTTTATTCTCCTGACAACAACTGCTATAAACACTTGAAATCTAGAAGTTACTTGTATCTGATATAAACAGTGAAGCCAGTCATGTTTAATCATTTTGTGGCCAAACTGTTTCGCTTTCATGATGAATGCCCTACTCATGACATTTCTTTAGATAATATAATGTAAAAACTAGAACAATCCTAACGAATTTGTCGACACATTGCACATCAAAATATGCTAAAAAGATTTGATATGAAAACCTTACCAACACTTTAATCAGTAGCACAGGGCTTTAAATAGATATCGGTTTTTAAGGTAACTTACGTTTATTTGTTTTTTAATGACACAGAACCATAAAAGGGTACTGAACTGTGGAAGAAAAAAATAGGTTTAAAATGAGAGGTAAGAGTTAACGTCAGTCTTCAAGACATTCAAATGATATAATGGAAGAAAGCACTCAGGAGCTAATTAGTTGCATATGATGGTAGGTTTTTTCTTTGTGGAAAAAACCTACCATCAGAGAGATTTATTACAACGAGGAGCAAAAACTGCATAAGAATGAAAATATTGAGAGAAATGAGTCATACGGAATGCAACTTTTATATTACCTACAGAAGAGACAAGGCATATTTCGTCGTGGAAAGAGTACCAGCAAGATTTGGACCTATCAAGCTACAAACACGTCTCTAAACTTAATCGAAAGCATCAAGATGTCACGAGGGAGCACATAACGAAATATGGCAGCAGTGCTCCATGCAAGGGTGGATGGTAGATTTACAGATACAAGATGGCGTCCGGTGTGGTGTACTTTTTAGGTCAATAGAAATACCTAATTTTTTTAGAAGGAGATCAGTAAATATAAGAAATATAAGAAGCAAAAAAGATCTGAAGAAAATGATATACCAAGTGAAGCTCCACGCCTTAACATATATCTTTGAAATATCGAACGCCAAAGCACGTCCTTCACCAGACTTATTCATAAATCTATGGAAATATTCCGTACCTACAGTCAAAAGGCTACCAGTGGAACGAGATTCTCTAACTTCGTACTGATCTAGGTTCTGGTAGAATCCCACCACTACATTGCAAATAACTACTTAATGACCTTTTTACAGAAAGATGACTTACAGATCGATACAAGATCAGATGGACCAACTGCCTTCTTGAAGATGAACAACATTTTAACCCTTCCAGGAAAACAGAAAACAAGGCTTTGACAATTTTGGATAGCAAGAAAGATAGGTCAGAAAATTACTTTCTGAAACAGAAAACAGGAATCGAGTGTACACCAGGAGCTTTGGATTAATATAAATAAACTTTGCAAACAGCATTTATGGTGACAGAGTCCAAAATCTAATTAGTTTGAGAGGACAAGTCTGGCAAAGAAACTTAGGTGTCATTTGAAGAGGAATTACAAGCAATGGAACAAAGAGCTCAGATTTCCTTAGAAAACATAAAACACCAAACACCATAAAATGAGGAGGAACTGCTGACGTGCTAGAAAAAAAATAGTAGTGTAAACCTTTCAGAAAATTTGACTTCCGAGTCCAAGAGGAAATAAATTCAACAAGTAGCTCAGCATAGCAAGATTTAGCATCAGGAATCACTCTTTTACAAGTATTGCTAGTCCATCTGAAAGAAACCCTAGTTTCATCAGTTGAGTCTCGTTGAAATTGAACATAGAAATGAAATGGATGAAATCCATCAGTCATCCTGACCAAATGTAGCAGTCCTATGATGATCTTGTGGGCTTGTGGACAAATCAGCTGTCTTGACTTTTACAATGATGTAATATAACCAGAAGACCCAAAAGGAGGTATAGATAACACTGTACAGGGCTCAGGAACAGACATCAGTATAAAAGAAAAGGTTTTCCTGAGTCTAAATCTTAACATTTTGTGGGAAACTCAGCAAATTGTTTAAGACTAAGGGCAAGAGCAAAGTTGTAGGTAACTTATCCAGATCACTGAGTATGATTTAAATGAGTCAACCAAAAAGGCATATCTTTAGATTCAAGTTCGTATATTCTTAACAGGTAGAAAATCTTGTCCAGCACAGAGAGCAAGATTATTTGTAGAGTTTAGTTGAAACAAAGGTAAATAGTGGTCAACTTGAAGATCCCTCTTTCCTAGTAACATTATCATTGAGGTTTGTATCACAAAACGCAAGAATATTAGTGCAAGTCACAATATAAGAAAGTTTTCCCAAAAAAGTTGGTAAGGATACCTCTGACATTATTGAAAGCCAATGAGAGAGTATTTTTAGAGATATCAAGTTATTCCAGGTCTGTGTAGAGTCAGTACTACCGTATCTCGAGTCTAGACTCTTGTATGTGGAATCAGTCTTGGGTTCCGAGATCCTTTACACCCCTTAAAAATTGGCAGGTACTGGGAGCCACTCAGATTGAAGTAGATGTCTAAAACCATCATCTGGACGCAGATCATCTGCATGCCGATTTACTAACCTCTAAAGCAGTGGCTACCAACCTTGGGGTCGCGACCCCAAGGTTGGTAATGCTAGGATGGGGTCGCGGGGTGAAAGACGAAATCTTGTATAGGACATGAATACAAGGCGCTGTTACAACTCAATTAGAAGTGTTATTGTTTTTTGCAGATTGTATGACTAAAGCATGTCTAAATTTAATTAAAACTTAATAAAACAACATCATGCTTTAGTGTTGATAAGACGGACTCCCTTAATTTTCACCCCGTCACTGAATGCATGCAAATGTGCAAGGTGTACGTTGTGAATTTAACTTAAAGGATTGTAACTACTGCTTTACGACCCAGTGTCATGTTGAATCATCCATCTCAAACCGCAATTGCAAACATTTCGCAGTTATTTTGAGACTATCAGACTCCACATAACGATTTAATTAGCGCCGTGTTGATTTACCCATCTCAAACCACAATCGAAAACATTTCGCGGTAATTTGACACTCCCAGACTCCTCGCTTCTATGATAGCATAATCACTGATCAGTTGTTGTTGCTATCTAGTCGCAATGGATAAGTTCTTGTGCAAAATTTCATCAAAAGAAACTACTGATAGCTCTACTAATGCTAGTGGTAGTACTAAAGTTCAGAGGAAAAGAAAATATCAGGACGATTTCCTTCATCTTGGTTTTACTAGCATTATTGAAAACCAGGTCGAAAAGCCAAAATGTCTCATTTGTGATTCTGTTTTATCATCCGAAAGTTTAAAACGAAACAAGTTGGAACGACTTGAACCTGAAGTCTAATCACCCGGANGCTATCTAGTCGCAATGGATAAGTTCTTGTGCAAAATTTCATCAAAAGAAACTACTGATAGCTCTACTAATGCTAGTGGTAGTACTAAAGTTCAGAGGAAAAGAAAATATCAGGACGATTTCCTTCATCTTGGTTTTACTAGCATTATTGAAAACCAGGTCGAAAAGCCAAAATGTCTCATTTGTGATTCTGTTTTATCATCCGAAAGTTTAAAACGAAACAAGTTGGAACGACTTGAACCTGAAGTCTAATCACCCGGAGCTTATTGAAAAACCACTGTCCTATTTTCAACAAAAGCTCAGCCAGTACAAGAAGCGAACTGCACAATTTACTGCCACAGCCAGCACAGCGACAAAAGCCCTTCGAGCATCGTTCGAGGTCAGTTATCAAATTGCCAAGTGTAAGAAGCTACGATTGCAGAATCTTTAATTCCTCCAGTAGCGATTTCTATGGTTAAACATGTCATTGGAGATACAGAAGCGACTAAATTGATGTCTGTTCCATTATCTAATAAAACTGTGAAACGTCGAATTAAGCTTATTTCCGAGAATCAGGAGCAAACTCTCATCAATAGATTACGAGTAACAGAAGGATTCAGCCTTCAAACAGACTGCAGTACAGAAGGCCAGCAAGCCTACTTACTAGTTTACCTTCGCTATATTGGGCATGAAACATTTGAAGAAGACTTTTTGTTTTGTCACACCATCTTAGAGCGCGAAACTGCATCAGATATTTTCAAAGAGATTAGTGACTATTTTGAAACTCACAGTATACCTTGGGATAAACTACTGAAGTTTTGTACAGATGGAGCCCCCACTATGGTAGGCACAAAGAAGGGACTTCAAAAGCTCGTACGTGAGAAAGTGTAAGTGGATACACTGCGTAATACAGCGAGAACAGTTAGCCTCAAAATCGTTGAGTTCTGAACTCTCATGTGTTCTGACTAAAGTTGTGGTACTTGTAAACTTTGTAAAAACAAGTTTGCTTTGAGCATGACTTTTCACGAAACTCTGTCAAGAGTTAGGTTCCGATCACGAGGTATTACTCTACCATACTGAAGTCAGATGGTTATCTCGTGGGAATGTCTTGCTTCGTGTTTTCGAACTACGTGGTGAGCTAGAGAGCTATTTAACACAGATCAAGGCTTACAAACACTTGGAATTCTTGTCGGATAACAAAAACGTTTTACTTATGAGCTAACTTTGTGACATATTTTCCAAGTTAAACGAGCTTAATACTTCATTACAGGGTAAGGACAAAACTGTTTTCACCCTCCACGACAAACTCTCCGCCTTTGTATGCAAATTACAATATTGGCAACATTGTGTGAAAGAAAATTTTACAGCTTTTCCAACTCTGAGCAACCTGTTGGTGTCAGGCAATGAGAATATTGGATGCAAGGAGATTGTGAGCTGTCACCTGCAGAGCTTGAAATTAAGCTTCGAATTATATTTTTCAGATCTTGCTGTTGAAAAATATGATTGAATTAGAAATCCGTTCAATGTGGATTACACCGACTCAAATCTCGATGAGTATATTGAAGAGCTGCTGGAGTTATAACACGATAGAACTATAAAATCTATGTTTTCTCTGGATACTTTATCAGATTTTTGGATTTGTGTTAAAGACATCTATCCAAAATGTAGCAAGCAAGCACGGTACATATTAGTCCAATTTGAGACATCGTATTTATGCGAAAAGGGCTTCAGCACGTTGGTCACAATAAAGACAAAGTATCGCAGTTATTTAGATATATCAGCGGACATGCGATGTGGTCTTTCCTCGACCACTCCAGACTTTAAAAAGCTGTGCGCATCGACACAACCTCAAGGCTCGCATTGATGCAGTATGGTGTTGCTACCTTTAACAATCGAGTTCATTGCTATTATACATGTATTTATTACATCCCAGTACATGTATGTGCAGTTGCATACTGGCCTTGATGACTTTTCCTGAGAAATTTCATAAAAATAAAGCGTTGGGGTTGCTTGTTTCAAAGGCTTAAATTTTAGGGTCGCGTGACGGGAAATGTTGGGAACCCCTGCTCTAAAGTCTTGGGTTTGATAATAAATGGAATGACCACACATTGCGCTAATCAGGGAAGAGTGGCAATGAGGTGAGACGGCCACAGAAACAGCTTTTGTAGTGCGGTTGCCAATTAAAGCTAAAGAAGCCCTCCTCCCTCTCAAACAAGTTTAATCCACTCAGACGCCAACCTGGTATTTAAAGATCTTTGGTTCTATGGTGATTAATGGAATTACATTTGTGTCAATGAAGCTAGAAATTACCACCTCCATTTTTATCTAAAGCTGATTATACCGTCTCTTCAGAAAATTTCTACCTGACAAAGTCCTCTACCTCTTTACAAAAGTCGTCGATTGACTTGCTCTTGTCATTTTTGTTGTTGTTGCCATAATGAATGATTTTCTGTTGGTATCATTAAAAAGAGAAGTAAGTAAAAAGGTCGCATCTCATACCTTTTAATACAAAGACACTGACAGAGTAGAAACCTTCACAAAGCAGCTTCTTTCCTCCTATATTGAAATATTTACCAAAAATGTAAATAACAGTATTAAAATCATGTTCATTTCAGGTGATAGCTATTTATGCCACCAGGCTGGACCAAGACGCGGGATAAGAAAACTAAAGTCAAGTTTGTTTTTGATCAGTACTGAAAAACAAAGATGGGATTGAGAAAATCCGTCACTTTTTGTGAATGGCTGTCTAAACCAATTCAAGACAAGACACAAATTCTTTTTGTTTATAATGAGAAGGTAATGGAAGTTGAATATGAATTGCCCCCTGTGCTTCTTAATGGGAACCACAGCTTGCTCTGCCAAGTACTTTAAACTGTATTAGGTCCAAGTTTTCATTGTATTCACTGTTTAACAGCAGATCCTGTGCTAGAGCTGAATCACAACTAACAATGTTGCTCATACTCTTGCATTATCTTTTTGGCTGAACTCGATTGGCACAGGGTTTTTCGTTACAATTACTAAGTACCCGTTGTTTTATTCCATTGATCAATCTCAAAGACGTCACCCCTACATACCTGGGATCACAACAGCACTTAAATTTGTGACAGTCAATACATCCTTTGTAGACGAGGAAAGAATTTTCCGTGATATGGAAATTACTTCGGGTGCAGTAGCACGATACCATTCGGAAACTGCTTGGGAAATTTGATTTTCGAATTTAGCGGAAAGCAGGCCTATCCAAGGTGTTTGAGGTACATAGGACACTTTTTGGGGGGGATGGGGGTGAGGGCTATTTAAGAGGATTTTGAAAGCTGGATAATTTATACCAAATACCATTGTCTAATATGTGTTCAAGTAAGTCGTAGTCGTAAGTCCAGTTTAAGTTTGAATGACCTCCTTGGTGGAAGTAATTTGAACTGACACTGGACTCTTCAGATTAAGTATTTGAGGTGCAATTAGGAATAAAGAAATGTTAAATAAATATTTCAATCTCCAAATTCAAGCATAAATACCTTGATGTAGATGGATAGAAACCTTTTCTTATCAGCCTTCTGGGTCATTTACCTTTACAATGATAAACAAACCATACAAAGTTTGAATCGACGAAGTAAGTGTTAGAAATCTTGGTTATTAAAAATCCATTGGATGACTTAAGATGAGTTACTAACTCATAAAAATTATATTTATATTTAATTATATTATATTATATTATTTTATATTTATATAATATAATATAATATAATATAATATAATATAATATAATATAATATAATATAATATAATATAATATAATATAATATAATATAATATAATATAATATAATATAATATAATATAATATAATATAATATAATATAATATAATATAATATAATATAATATAATATAATATAATATAATATAATATAATATAATATAATATAATATAATATAATATAATATAATATAATATAATATAATATAATATAATATAATATAATATAATATAATATAATATAATATAATATAATATAATATAATATAATATAATATAATATAATATAATATAATATAATATAATATAATATAATATAATATAATATAATATAATATAATATAATATAATATAATATAATATAATATAATATAATATAATATAATATAATATAATATAATTTAATATGATTTAATATAATATAATAAGTAATATATCGCAATAGTTTAAAATAGTAAGTTACAGTATTCGATGACATAATATTTTTCTATCATATGAAAATTATATTATGCTAAACGATACTATACAATACTATACGTTACTATACGGTAATATACGGTGACATACAGTACAATACGATACTGTTCTATGCTGTACTATACTACCTCTCTCTCTCTTAAGGTGCCGTATCCTGACGGACGTTGGCTGTCATGACGCGCCATATTTTTCTATCTTTTGCCCCGTGTATGAGCTCACATGGTGATGTTCCTGTCCATCTTCTCATATCCTTTAGGAAAGTTAGTCTTTGTCTTCCTCTGTCTCGTTTTCCATTGATTTTTCCAGTGATTGATAGGCTCTTCATTCCATCTTTTCTTATCAGGTGACCAAAAAATCTCATCTGCCTTTGTCTAATTGTCGTTATTAATTTCCTGCCTGTTCTCATTCGTCTCAGTACTTCTTTGTTTGATTGATGTGATGCCCAGCATTCACTTCCATACAGCAATATTGGAAAAACATAGCACTCTAATATCCTCCTCTTTGTAGGCATTGTTAGGTTTCCGCTGACAAGAATTGATTTAAGTCTCTGAAAAGCTCCTTTTGTCATGGCAATACAGGATTTTATCTCATCTCACATCAACCGTCCTCAGTAGTAATGCTGCCGAGATACTTGAAGCCCTTCACCTGCTTAATCTTTTCATTACCAATTTTCAATTGACATTTAACACCGTTTTGCTTGCTAACGACCATGCACTCAGTTTTCTTGCAGTTTAGTGTAAGGCCTTGTCTGCTACTTGCTTCTACGACTATTTGCAGTAATCTTTGTAGATCCTTCTCGGAATTACTGATTAGGACTGCATCATCAGCGTATCTTAGATTGTTGACATTACGGCCTCCAATATCACACCCACGTATCTCATCCAACTCTCGCATAGTAATCTCACTGTAAATGTTGAAGAGGTCTGGTGAAAACACGCATCCCTGCCTCACTCCTCGTTTGATAGGAACGTAGTCATTAATCCCAGTGCCTACTCTGACGGCAGCCTTCTGTTCCTAGTACAAGTTAATTAAAAGCCGTAAATCTTTGCCGTCGATGCTAATCGATTTCAGAACGTCAATTAAATTACGGAGTTGAACTTTGTCGAATGTCTTGGTATAATCGATGAAACAAGGGAATAACTTTTGTTGCATTTCGATACTTCTTTCACAGAGCATTCTCAAAACAAATATGGCATTTCTTGTCTCAGAATCCTTCACGAATCCGTATTGTACGTCGCTTACTTCTTCTTGTATTTCCCTTTTTCCTTGACCATGATAACACGTAGAATGAGCTTAGTCACATGGCTCATCAAGCTTATCGTACGATGAAATTCACAGTCTATTGCGACAAAAACAGAGTTTAGCAGGTCTTCTGGTAGTTCCCCAGTTTCATATATTATGTTAGCTATTCTTGTCATTGTTGCAATTCAAAAGTCTTCGAGAGCCTCTATAATTTCTATGTTGATGCCTTCTGGCCCACAAGCTTTGTTTCTTTTCATCTTCTTTATTGCTGCCCGTATTTCTGATTCCATGATTCGGGGGCCATCCATGTTATTTCTGACGATTGGTCTGTCGCCCCTGTCATCTTCAAAAAGTTCCGCAATGTTCTCTGACCATCTATTCATAATAGCTTCGTCATCTACAAGAATTTTTCCATCCTTAGACTTAATGCAACCGCTGCAGGTTCGTGTATTTTTACCTCAAAGTGATTTGATCCTGTCATACATCTCCTTGGGACTTGTCGATTTTGCCTTCTCTATCTCTGAGCACTGCTCAATTAGAGATGTTTCCTTCGCGTCTCTGCACTTGTGTCGTATCAACCTAGTCTTATTCCGGTATTCCTCACTGCTGCGGTCTTCGACCCTTTGCCTTTCTTTCATGTTCTTCACTATCTCTTCTGTCATCTGAGGTTTCTTAATTTGTCTTTTAATTGGCAACAACGTCTCTGTTGCTGCTGATGTGGATGTTTGTTTGAACGCGTCCCCGTAGAGTTTCCCTCTTACTGGAGAACTTCGAATCTGTTCTGTACTTTGAGCGCAAACTCTTGCCTTACATATGCATTACATAAAACCTAAAAACATAAAACCCACCGTAAAAGCTAACTTTGATGCTGAATTGGCAATCTTCTTCTTTCTGAATCTCATCTGAAGTTTACAGATAACAGGAACGTGATCACTATTGCAGTCAGCTCCGGGGTAGTTTTTCGCTTGTTTAATTGCATTCCTGAAACGGAAATTTATGGTGATGAAATCAATTTGATTTCTGGTTTTGCCGTCAGGTCTTATCAACGTCCATTTCCTTCTTTTTGGTTGCTGAAACCAAGTGTTCGCTATGATCTGATTATGCGCTTTGCATCAATCTACAAATTTATCTCCTCTTTCATTGCGGTCTCCTAGTCCGTATGGTCTTACAACCTTTCCATCATGTCCTTCGCCAACTTTGCTGTTGAGGTCGACTATAATAATATGAATTTCCTGAGATTTACATTACTTGTAAGATTTTCCAAGGTCTTTATAAAACGCTTCTACAACGTCATCAGAGCTGTCTGAAGTTGGAGCATAAACTTGAATTGTAGAGAGGTTTTATGATGAGCCTTTCATTTTCACAAGAATAACTTGATCTGAAATAGCCCAAGATCTGAGAAGCGCATCTGTTTGTTCATGATTTAGAATAACGCCGACTCCGTTTTCGTTTCGTTGCCCTCTAGAGTAAACTAGTTTATGGCTTTTTGAGTTTAAAATTCCAGCTCCTTTCCATCTTAATTCATTGATTTCTATAACACTAACACCAAGTCTATCCATTTCTAGTTTAACGTTATTAAGCTTTCCACTTTTGTACATTGTCCTGACATTCCATGTTCCAATCTTGATGACAGTAGCATGATGACGGTCCAGGTTCACCAGTCCTACATGAGATCCTGTACCGAGCGAGGAAGTATCGTTAATAGAACTCCCATTTACGCTGTTTATATGTGTTTCATTGATTTTCGATGTCATGATATATACTAGGTATAAATAATGTGGTGGCTTCCCCTTGCCTTCCACATCCAGTTGTTCGAGCTGGAGCTCTAGCCTTTGGTTTGTCTGAAACTTTTCTCACAAGGCAGTGGGTGCAGTAAGGTAGTAACCTTTCCTCGGTTGGACACAAGTACTTGCCTACTACCATATGCTGGGCAGTACGGTTGAGCTTCTATTAGGCTCTTCCCCTAAGCTTCGCTGCAACCCAGTGCTTCATTGTTACCCTTGCCCGGGGGGCGATACAGGTTCTTCACCTAGCCCAAGGATGACCTAAAACTATGCATTATCGGGTAGGGTCGTTTATTCCCTAAGGCCTCCTGGCCCCCCATGCCCACGTTCTATACTATACTATACCATATTACACTAACCTATACTATACTACTTCTTTCTATACTATACCATACTATACAGTACCATACAGCAATAAACCTTACTACTTCATACAATACTTTACTAAACCATACCATGTTATACTATACTATACCATACAGAACCTTACCATACTATTTCATACTATTCTATACCATACTGAACCTTACATACTATTTCATACTATTCTATTTATGCTATACTATACAATAACATACCATACTAAACTTAACTATAGTGTGGTTTCCTATGCTATATTATACCATACTATACTATACTCTACAATACTCTACTATACTATACTATACTATACTATACTATACTATATTAAAGCATTTCGAACTGTACCACTACTACTACTACCACTAATACTACTATTATTATTGGTATTACACCACACCATACTATACTATATTATGCTATATTAAACTTGAGCATAGCACATAAAAAGGGATGGACAACGTGTGATCTATATAAATATCATTTACTTTTTCAAATTTGACCTTGTGACGATTGTGATGCTTTGCCTCAGTTGTTTGTTTTTAAAACGCAACACAAGGTAATATACTAACTGTGAAGACATCCAAGTCAGCTGTTTGAGTAAGCTCTTCTGTTTTTCGATTACTAACGTAAGAAATCACAGATTTGAAGATTGTTAAGTTGAATTTTTAACCAGATCCCACCAGCTTAATTCTCGGCTAAGTATCTCGCTTTGGTTATGCGTCAGCTAACTGAAGTCCAGATATTTTATGGATGACTCGAATTCCAACGCCCTGGTAAAGCTTTTAAATCGAAAGAGTACACAACTCGAACCNACAGTCCCATACAGCAATAAACCTTACTACTTCATACAATACTTTACTAAACCATACCATGTTATACTATACTATACCATACAGAACCTTACCATACTATTTCATACTATTCTATACCATACTGAACTTTACATACTATTTCATACTATTCTATTTATGCTATACTATACAATAACATACCATACTAAACTTAACTATAGTGTGGTTTCCTATGCTATATTATACCATACTATACTATACTCTACAATACTCTACTATACTATACTATACTATACTATACTATACTATATTAAAGCATTTCGAACTGTACCACTACTACTACTACCACTACTACTACTATTATTATTGGTATTACACCACACCATACTATACTATATTATGCTATATTAAACTTGAGCATAGCACATAAAAAGGGATGGACAACGTGTGATCTATATAAATATCATTTACTTTTTCAAATTTGACCTTGTGACGATTGTGATGCTTTGCCTCAGTTGTTTGTTTTTAAAACGCAACACAAGGTAATATACTAACTGTGAAGACATCCAAGTCAGCTGTTTGAGTAAGCTCTTCTGTTTTTCGATTACTAACGTAAGAAATCACAGATTTGAAGATTGTTAAGTTGAATTTTTAACCAGATCCCACCAGCTTAATTCTCGGCTAAGTATCTCGCTTTGGTTATGCGTCAGCTAACTGAAGTCCAGATATTTTATGGATGACTCGAATTCCAACGCCCTGGTAAAGCTTTTAAATCGAAAGAGTACACAACTCGAACCTACTGTGTTAAGTGTGTCTGCAACCTGAGACATGATATTTCCCTGCTGTTTAACGAGACAACAACAGTGAAATCTGGATCAGGGAGTTATTTCGCAGCTGAGTTATAAGTGGAGGGGATAAGCAGGTCTCACAATTACAATGTGAGACGGGTTGGGCAATCTTGAGCTATGCATTATAACTAACTAACTACAAGGCTATTAAACGATATCTTCTGGACACGTATCAATGTATTAGACGACACGCTAGTTGAGGAATAACACCTCTGGTTATAAAAGGCACAAAGGACCCAGTATTTATTGCAACCTTTTTAAGCCCAGGGGAGAGAGGGACAAATATTTGTATTTCGATTTTATTATATTTTTAGAAATATCTGTAGTTATTACATATTTATTGTTTATTATTTTTCTTATTATTTGTGAAATGTTGTTTTCTTGTACTTACTTATATTTTTTTATAAAAAACACAAAATATCTATTGCAGAGTACAGAATAACACCTTTTGAGGAAAAAGCGCAAAGGACCTAATATTAGTGAGGAAAAAGATCTTGATTGTGGGATCCTTGAGCCAATCTTTTAGGTTATACCCTCATTGGTATGAGTGGTAGGCCTCTTGGAATATGTTTTTGAAGTATCTCAATAAAAATTTTTTAGTTTTAACGTCATTTTCCCCCAGCAATTGGGGCTCAGACGGTGCCCTTCACAGGGACTTTGATTTGGCAGTGAGGAATTTAT
>RDPX01000268.1:1032621-1043909 GCA_003991215.1 Morbakka virulenta
CACTATTATATTTCCCAGGGGGATGTCTCATTGACTTTGATGTCAATGAGTCCTTTCTATATTATATTTATATTATATATTATACATGTGATATAATATAATTTTTCTATTTTATTACTATTACATAATAGTAACAGTACAGTGTAGCTACTATGCAGGTCTATGCTTAATCCCAGTTTTTAACACCTAAATTTTAGTGTCTCACGACTGAAATAAAGTTTAGGCCTACAAATGCCAACACTGTCATCCAAAAATGTCCACCTGTAATATCATCAGTAATCTGTTCAGTAGCCTACAGACAGTACTTTATAGCCCTGAAACAACTAATTCGGATTTAGAATTTCAATTTCAAAATCATAGCCAGTACATAACACGATTAATAGCAAAGGTATTACAAAAATGTACTGTAATTTAAGAAAAATATTTTACCATAACAACTGGCAAAAACATACCTGTGTTGCTTACCTGTCAATCAAACAAAATCAATGGTATCGTACATAGTGAGATTGTTGAACCAAATAGTTACGCCATTGCGACACACGTGTTAAAACACAACTTTTCATATATGCGTAACCTTCCACCTTATTTCTTTGGAAATGTGCTAACAGTTCTACAATTTCAAGGGAATACCTAGTTCATTTGTAGGAGCACTTCAACACAAAAACAAATGGACGTCAACTTGACCTCGACTCCATCTTGCTTGGAAAAAAAATATAATTTTTAAATGACCTCGTTTTCAATGCGAAAACATGCCACTGGGTTACCATTTGGAATATTTCAATCCCAAATTTCAAAAAATTGGGATTATTTAAAGGCCTTGAAAATTGATTACTTTGTTTGGCGTTAGAGGCAGATTCTGGGTTTATTTTGGGATTATTTACAAAATTACAAAAAAAAATTAAAAAAAATTAGAAAACGATTTTTAAGGAAAAAGTCAGTCGGATTTCAGTTGCCTGTGGATGTGAAACTGTCACAAGAAACTTCTATTGTGCTGAGACTTCCTGATTTATTAACACTGGTCAGTTGATTTCAATATGTTTCCTAAAACACCTAATTCATTGCGAAAAGGTTTTTTATTTAGAAAGCAAAATTTTGTAAGAGATGTGGATACGTACATGTGATTGCCTATGTTTCTTAAGTGTGATAATGTGAAGTCCTTATGTGCGGAAAAACACCCTTCCTCTTTCTGTTATAGTTTGATTTGGCAGTCTGGCTACAAAGCCCTCCAGTCCTTATTTTTAAGCTGCTCTGCTCGGTCATTTGATCAGTCGCGATAAATCTTGAAATAGCCATTCATCGACGCATAGAGTCCTTTTCAACTTTTAAGATAAAAAATGCCGAAATTTGAACAATCATACGAACCTGGCAGCAAATACCGTATGGAATGTGAGAAAGAATTTCCATGGTTAACGAAAGCAACTGACAGAACTGAAAATGGGTTCTGCAAGCTCTGTAGAAAGTCTCTCCATTTAAGGAAAAAGATCTATCAGAGCCACGCAGGGTGAGCTGACCACAAAAACAGAATTGGGGATGCAAGCACATAAAAAAAATATTACCTTTCCTACTGCAGCTACTACGAAGGAGAGTGAGGCTACAAAGAAGGCAGAGATAGAGTTAGCTGTTGCTGTGTGTTGTCATTGTTCCGTCCTGACAATTGAGCACTTTGGTGAAATCATTTCACGAAATGTAATCGGTAGCCCTCTAGAGAGTTTAAAGCTTCACTTTACGAAATGCTCGAAGACAATTTCAAATATCATGGGTCCTGGGCTGAAAGAGAATCTTCAGGATGATATCCGCGATAAGAAGTTTTCTCTTTTAGTTGATGAAACAACAGATGTTTCATCAAACAAAACTATGTGTCTGTGTGTTCGTTAAATTTGGCGAAACAGAAGAGAAAATTGTGACCAGCTTTTTGGAGGTTGTACTTGTAACAGAAACAACAGGAGAAGCCCTTTTCGAAGCTGTGAAGTTGGTTTTAGAAAGACGTGGTCTCAGGCTTTCAAATTGCATTTGGTTTGGAAGTGATGGGGCAAGTAATATGGTTGGTGAAAACAACTCTTTGTGGTCCAGGATACGCAACAAGTCACCAAAATGTGTACAGATGCCTTGTATTTGTCACAGTCTCGCACTTTGCATTCAGAAAAGCTTTGAAAAGTTATCATCTCACCTGGGCTTTATTATCTCAGAAATACCAAAATTGTTTTCGAAAAGTGCTTTGAGGCAAAATGCTTACAAGGAACTTTTTCGAGTGATGGATCCCAACTGCGAAAGAATAGGAATACCAAATTCTTTTCAGAAGATGTCGGCGACAAGATGGCTTGTAAGGGGCAATGGCTCTATAATTTTCTTGTCAACTGGGAGGAGCTGAGGGCATACTTCTCTTGTGCAGACCCAACTGGGAAGCCAGATGTCCGATATAAAGGAAGAAAGATTGCTGATATGCTGAAAGATGATATTAAAAAGCTCTATTTTCATTTTGCCACCCCAATTGTTGAGGAGTTTGAAGAAATTAATGCCATATTTCAAGCAACTAATGCAGACCCAGAGATGCTAATGAAAGAGCTTAACATCCACTACCAGTCTCTGAAGCAAAGAGTTAACGACAGACATGGAAATCATCAAACTTTCTATCTGAAGCAGACAGATTGTTAAGAAGAGATCCAGGGAGCCGAGATAAGCAGGAAAATGTTTTATCGATGAAGAAAAGATACCAAGAGGTGCTGCTTCAGCTCGTTGAGCAAGTCGAGGAAAGACTTCCGAAGAATAACGAAATATTTTCTGGAATCAGTGGCTTGTCACCCAATGCTGTACTATCACAGACCAACCGTTTTCCATTTTCAACGCTTCCATTTCCGCCTTTGCTACATTCCGACTTTGACAACATTGAAAGTCAATACAGAAAAATAGTATGCCATATGTGGGCTGAAGAAATCGTTTTCCAAGAAGGAAAGGTTTCAACAGATGCTGTTCAGATTTGGAACGGGATTTCAAAATATGAAGATTCTGCCGGGAGGAAATCTTACAGAGAGCTGGCCACCTGTGCTTTATCTTGTTTGTCGACCCCTGTAAGCAATGCAGTGGTAGAGAGAATATTTTCCCACGCTGCATGCATCGAAACCAAGCTACGCAATAGATTAAGTTTTAAAATGTTGGAAGTAATATTATGTGTAAGAACATCTTTGTTATTGGATGAAAAATGCTGCAAAGAATTCGTAGTTACCAGCAAAATGCTTCATCAATTTAATTCTGCAACAATGTGTTTCCAGGATAAAAATGAGCCTGAATATGACATTTCAGCATTGAACTCTTTAAACTAATTTGATTTTGTGATAAGTGTTTTTGCTGTAAGAGGCTTGTTGATATATCTTTATGTGACTTTTGATGATATATATAGTCTTGATTTTGATATTTGACACAGGGAAGGCAAAATAGTTTTACAGGTTCTTTTTCTTCTTCATGTTTACCCCTGGTAGTTTTTCGTAATGCTCTCTGGAGATCCCTAGTATGGCATCCATTAGGTAAGAAAATATTTTGAATATGACTTTCTTCTTTTTTGTGATTGTATTGGTTTGAAATTATACTTTTTGCCCTTTGGAATAGAGTGGTGGTGACACTATGGGAACCTGAAACTGAATGGTGTGATGCGTTATTAGGGTATTGGTCAGTGTGAGTTGGTTTTCTGTAGATAGTAATAGAAATGGTGGAAGCTGCCTGTTTCTTCATTAGATCACCAAGGAGGGGGAACTGTCTTTCTTCTTTTTTTTCATGGTGGAAACGATGTTTGAGTGAAAACTGTTGATGTGGTCAAAGAAGCCTTGTAGATGATCTTCTCTAATAATTTCGAAAACACCATCAACGTACTTTTACCAGAAAGCTGGACTTTGGTCTGCTGTTGATAATGCTGTGGTTTCAAATTCTTTCATGAATATTTCAGCAATTACAGGGAATGTTAGAGATCCCATGGTTTCACTGCTGTTTTGTGTCTATATGTCATTGTTGAATAGGAACCATGTATTGGTAAAAAGTGCATGCAGTAAATTTGGAATATCTGGAGACACAGTGCTTAATGGCAAAGAATTATCGTGTTTAAGTAGGTCCTTGATAATTGGCACATCACAACACACAAGTATTTCCATTGATGACACCTTGCGAATTGTTGAGAGACTTCTTTAGCATGATGATTCATTGCCATCAAGAATGGTACTGAACCCTTCAGACAAACTAGATCTGCTACATGCACTTCTTACTAACACATGCTTCCTGTTCAACAATGACATCTACACTCAAACCAAAGGTGTACCCATTGGAGCTTGTTCAATAGGATTGTTGATTTTTTTGATGGCGTGTTAGTTTTTTATGATTTATCTATTGTTTGTCAAAATGATGTCAATCTCATTGTTCGCAGTTCTTTTTGGCCTTCTCCAGGACTGTTTTCGGTAATCTCTTTTAGTGAACATAGAGTCTCTTCTGGGATTTTGCACAAAAAAAGTAACCTTCTTCCCTTTTGTCCCTTTCCCCTGCTCCATGTTTTCGAATGATATCAGTTTCATTTTATTAACTTTTCCCAACTTTTACGCCGAAGTCACCACTTATGATTTTGTAGTGGCTTCTCTTTGACTGAGTTAGATCCAATAAGGTTCGGTAGAATTTTTCTACTTTTTCATCGTCCTTATCATTCTTGATTACATTAGCCTAGATGATATGCATCTTGTACCGTTTGCTGATGGTGATTGTGATTGCAGTAACATTATCGTCTATGCTTACATATTCTGTGACTTTTGCCATAATGTTTTAGTTTACAAGGAAATCAGCTCCTCTTAGACTCACATCGCTTCCTTTTGTATATAGGGTGTTTCTTTGTCTAACTCCGTCAGCTGGCTTCCCTATCTTCATATTTCAACAAGTTCAATGTTTTATTTAAAACCTGCTTCTGCTTGTTTATCTTCCAATGTAGGAGGACAGCTTTAAGACTTACTACAGATGCATCTATGAATAGCCTCCATTCTGTAGGATCGTGATGCAGTTCAAGTGTACGAAACAATCCCTGAACATCAGTACAGTGACAGAGTAAACCAGNGTTCAATAGGATTGTTGATTTTTTTGATGGCGTGTTAGTTTTTTATGATTTATCTATTGTTTGTCAAAATGATGTCAATCTCATTGTTCGCAGTTCTTTTTGGCCTTCTCCAGGACTGTTTTCGGTAATCTCTTTTAGTGAACATAGAGTCTCTTCTGGGATTTTGCACAAAAAAAGTAACCTTCTTCCCTTTTGTCCCTTTCCCCTGCTCCATGTTTTCGAATGATATCAGTTTCATTTTATTAACTTTTCCCAACTTTTACGCCGAAGTCACCACTTATGATTTTGTAGTGGCTTCTCTTTGACTGAGCTAGATCTGATAAGGTTCGGTAGAATTTTTCTACTTTTTCACCGTCCTTATCATTCTTGATTACATTAGCCTAGATGATATGCATCTTGTACCGTTTGCTGATAGTGATTGTGATTGCAGTAACATTATCGTCTATGCTTACATATTCTGTGACTTTTGCCATAATGTTTTAGTTTACAAGGAAATCAGCTCCTCTTAGACTCACATTGCTTCCTTTTGTATATAGGATGTTTCTTTGTCTAACTCCGTCAACTGGCTTCCCTATCTTCATATTTCAACAAGTTCAATGTTTTATTTAAAACCTGCTTCTGCTTGTTTATCTTCCAATTCTACGATCTTTTCATATCATATACGAATTGGTACGTTGCGGATGGAGATATAAAATCATAGTTACCTTCTCCTTGTTAACTTGACCACAAAGGCTGACAAAATCTATCTACCTGGGGGGGGGGGGACCACTACAAAGCTGCCATCTGGACGTCAGTGTGTGATCTTCATCCGACTGATTGGTTAATTGGTTATCGGTCAGAAATATTTGGTGCCTCTCTTTATTACAATTATTACATGGATAAAATCCTTTTCAGAGTTCAGTGTCAAATTGTAATTTGTAATTTTCGTAGGGTAATATTTTATTTGACTTTGTAGCAGCAAATGAAAGTTAGTTATGAATTCCACGTGGAGCAATGCTGTGGGGAAGACAAAGAAAAGGACGTTCACAGTGGCTCTCCACGAAGGTACGTTGATTGTGTCCAAAGACATTACACCACAAGCTCATCTGGCTTTTTGTTGTTCCCGGAGAAGTTTCATATCCAGGATTTTCTCCAATGGAACAATCCATCGCAGAAATAAGAAGTGAAAGAGAAACCAAAATTAAAAATGTTGTTTTGACAAGAAATAAAAACTCCGATCACCAGAAAAAGTGATTGATATAATAGCAACAACGTATACCTCTAAAATTGGTTAAGTACAACATACTACATGAATGTTGATAAATAATGATTGACATATTGAAAGGTAATAGAATAATTGGTTGAAAACAAAACAAGTTAAATCGCAAAGAAATGTTTACAAGTGTTGTCAACAAAATCCCGAACCAGGTAACAAGTCTTCATTCCTCTTGGCATTTTCGATCTATGATTATTGAATCTAATGTGGAGAGGGTATGTGGTATACTGTACATAAAAACTATAGGAGACGAAATCTTCTTCTGTTTTCTCGTGTTTATTTCATTTGGGTATTTTTCTCGTTTTTCAGTGCAGCAATATTCACTTTGGATCTCGATTTTTCTATCAAATTTAGAGAACTACGATGGATACATTAATGACAGTCAGTTTAACCAACTTAATTATTACAACATACGAAAAAATACTTCTCTAAGCCTATTACTTAAAATTTAAAAGAAATCCTCCCCTGTGAATTCGATTCATAGAATACTTTTTTTTATCTGGGAATGTGACCAAGAAACCTTAAATAACTTTAAAACTTCTGCAATACCTTTATTCAGAATTCGGGTATGAAATCCACTATCATATTTATAACCAGATATTTTAATCACTGTGCTACTTTTCTAGTCATTAAGATTAAACATTAAAACTCTACACTTACAACAAATCTATAAAGTAATCTGACCACTGACCACTTATTTCCTCATCGCTCTTCAGATTACCCCCACCTTCCATCCCCCCGCCGTGAAACGGCGAACCTCTTGCGTGGAAATCTATTGATTTAATCACTCTGCTACTTCTGCACTAAATTATTATTATTATTATTATTATTATTATTATTATTAAATGGATACTTTTGTTTGAGAACTTCATAGCACTAGGTGGTTACCAATAACCTAGGGTACCAAGACATTCATGCATGTATGCTTCCTTGAGATTTCGTCTTTTTTATATTTGAAGGTATTAAAATGTGTATAAGAAATTGTATAAAAGGTAAAATATAAAAAATGCGAAAAAAAGGTTCAAAATCATCAAGAAAAATATTTTAATTTGGAATAAAAATAAAGGTAAAAAATTCATTTTTGAGTATTTTTATAGGGTATTTTTATCAACAAAAAATATGTTTAATACCAAATAAATGAAAAATCATTGAAAGGCAAACGTTGCTAACAAAAAGTAAGCAGCCAACAGAAGAATAAAAGGACACAAGGCAGCTGGATCAGAAGGAAGTTGTTAGAGATAATTGATGCTTTGGAAAAATTTGGTGTGGAAAAGCTAACGAAGGTTATTAACACGTTATACGGAAACGTCCCAAAGGACTTGGCTAGAATAATTCCCATAGCCCTTCCTAAAACTCCAGGTGCTATAGTGTGAACACTATCGACCTCACTAATCTGGAAATTCTTCCTAAAGATCTTTGTGCAAAACATTTACTGGGATCAGTCAACTTGTGCCAATCGATGAAGAGCGTAGTGATTACACAGAAGTGCAAAATGGAGTAAGACATAGATGTGTTATGTCTTCAGAGTTGTTCAATTTGTATAGTGAACTGATTCTGAGCCATCTAGAACTAGAGAAAGGCTTCCATGTCGGTAATAAAAACATAACGAACATGAGGTATGCGCATGACTCAGTCCCATTCCTATTGACTGAATCACAGGAGAATCTTAAGAAACTCCTGCATGTAGCAGTTAAAGAGAGTACCTAGAAAGCTTTGAGTATCAATTGCAAGAAGACTAAATTTATGTTTGTGTCAAAAAGAAAAGGCTCGGCATGTGTTCTCTAAGTCAACGGTTAGGTCATTAAGCTAGTTTCTTCTTTCAAGTATTTAGGAAGCCTAATCACTGCGGATGCTAGAAGAGTAAAGCAAATCAATGAATGCATATCTCTGGATAAGTCAGCCTTTTTAAAACACATCAAACAACAGGTGCATAACATGTCAACGAGGCATTTACTGCCTTCATACAACCAGATGAAGAGCAGCCTACTTTTGGGGTTTATTTCTGAACATTTCTCATTAAACCAAATTTCCTCCTTACTAATTTGTCCAATTCTCGGTACTCCCTACTAACTCTATCCCTGATATTCTGCCCGTCTGTCATCATTCCTATAATATTTTCCATCATTCTTTGGGACTTCTTTTCTCTAGCCCTTCATCGGAATCCACTCCTTTTTCGGTGTCAACTAAGATGTCTCTTATTGTATTCCAGGTGTCATAATCATCCTCTTCACTGAGTTGTTCTAATTTATTCTTTAGTTGGATTGCATATCTCTAAGAAATTTCAGGATTGTCTAGCTGCTCAAGGTCCAGCCTTCTATCTCCTTTTGCCCTCGTTAACGTTTTTAGCTTATAGTGTACTGTACAAACGACTAAGACATATAAAATACACTAGTACAGTCAAGTGACATAACATTAGACGATCAAGAAACCATTAAAGAACTTGAACCTGGAAAAGTATATAAATACCTGGGTATTAATGAACTAGTAGAGTACCCGACTTCGCCCGGGTATTGGATATCTTTTTTCTGTTCGTTTTCAGTCCTCTTATTGTGTTCATTAGGCATCCCTATAATCTCTTATCAAGTTTTGTCGAAATCGGAGCTTTGTAATGTTAAAACAGCCAACCTTCCAGCTTTACAAGGTCACTTCCTTTTGGCTGAGCTCTAGCCTCCTGCAAAGTTTAGCTGCAACCAGAGGTCTCTAGGGCTGGAAACAGCTCTATTTCCTGTCCAGAAAGACCACTTCCTGTTTAGCGACGTCATTTCCCGTGCCCCTATTTTCTCCCCTGCGTTCTTACTGCCCCAAACCGCCTTACTTCCTGTTTAGTGGGTTACTTTTTGTTTGGTGAGGTTACTTCCTGTTCTATTTTAGTCCTCTAATTGTATTTGTTAGGCAGCCCTATGGCCTCCCACCAAGTTTCGCTACAATCGGAGTTTGCTAATGCCCAAAACTGCCTTACTTCCTGTTTAGCGGGTCACTTCCGGTTAAATGAGGTAATTTCTTGTTCTGTTTTAGTCCTTCCCGTGTCTGATAGGCCTCCCGTTTTGCTACAATCGGAGGTCAATGGGGCGGGAAACAGACCTACTTCTTGTCCAGAAAGACCACTTCATGTTTCATGATGTCACTTGCTGTGCGCCTATTTGCTCCTCTGCGTTTCGTGTTTGTTTGGTGTCGATCGGACAAATACTGTGCCTCTTAAAGCCAGCTAAGTCTCTTCAAAATGCATACTTGACTCTATAACGTCACTTCCTGTTTAGTGACGTTACTTTCGGTAGGCCCAAGTCACTTCCCGTATGTTCCTTCATGTTCATGCCAAGTTCAGCTGCGATCGCCAACAAAGGGCGAAACGGTACCGTCTGCAGATTGAGTATATTGTGGATGATAATGGATGATCCTGCGCTTGCGTAGTTTGAGCAATCTAACAGGATCCCACGATATCTCTTTAGGCTGTGTTTGCTCCGGCAACATGACCAAAGAGTCATGTTTCAGAGTGATGCCTGAGTGATGTCTCAGAAGCTCTGTGCTGTACTGATGAGCCCACAAAGGTCGAAACGGTACCGTCTGCAGATTGAGTATATTTATATGTATATTGTGGATGCTAATATAATAAGTATAATATACTCCAATATAATAAAGTTTAATAATTCATGATGTACGATTGTTTAAAAAAAATTTTGTCCAAAATAATATATTTGGAAAAGATGGTACTCTAAAAAAACAAAATAGTAAGCTAGTAAATAGTAAAATATAAACTAAAGAAGAAGTCATGTCATTAAAATTGGTCTACATAGCATAATAGTCATAAATGCCTTTCTTCAGATATTACTTATGCATAAAAGGATTCAATATATACGATGCAGGGTTCAACATAAAACAATAGTCAACTCAAATAGAATACTTAGAGAATGTCAAAATCAATGAAGAGTGAAATTATTGAGATTAGTGTTGGATTGTGTTATAACACTGCACAACAAAATAATATTATTTCTCAGTTACCGGAACCAAATTTTACATTTCTTACCAAGTTTCACACGTTGATTCCAAATCTGAAATCCGTTTTTCTCTAGCACATAAGGGTTTTTTTTTAGAAAATTCCCATGAAAACCACAAATTCCCTTGGAGTGAACTTTTTTTCAAAAATATAAAAGTTGATTCAACAAATAACAAAAGCCTATCCATCTAATACCATTTTTATTAAGCTATCTGCATACAAGTGAGACATTTGAAAATAGGATATTGCATAGCGACCAATAAATATTACAAAAAATACTATTCCCTTTGAAGGCAATTCAAGTCAAGGTAAGTACAGTCTTCATCACACAAAGCTCTTCACCCTGAATTGATACTTAAGATCACATTTTCAATATAACTCAAACAAAAAATGCAATACAACGTAAACATCAATTTTAATAAAGTTTAATACTGAATCCGTACTTCTAATTGTTGTCCAAACAATATAAAGGAGGAGCCAGAATAAAAAGTTCACAATTCGAAAAATGTTCGAGTTGCTCTGTTGTGTGCAACAGTTGTGTTTCGTTTTAAGAACCAGCAATAGTCTCCAAGCATGGACTCGTCCCATCGGCCTTGATAGCGGTGCTCAAGCGTTGAGATTATTTGATTAAAATGTTCACCATGCTCGTCACTTACAGCTCCGAGGTTAGCTGGAAAGAAGTCGAGATGGGAGTGAAGATAGTGGACTTTCACCGACATTCAGCACCCAATTTCCTTGAAGCTGAGCAACAGATTGGAAATTACTTCCTGGTAGTTACTTGCGCGCTTGTTTCCAAGAAAGTTCTCCACAACAGACTTTAAAGCAGTCCAGGCCTGTAGTTCTTTGTCCCTGAGAATATTGTGGAATTTGTCATCCCTAAGTAGCTGTCGGATTTGAGGTCCAACAAATATGCCAGCTTTGAGTTTTGCATTGCTAATTCGGGGGAATTTTTGCTGCAAGAAGAT
>RDPX01000268.1:1048618-1068313 GCA_003991215.1 Morbakka virulenta
AGAGACTAAGCTTTTTCATGCTGAAAAGCAAGTTCATTGCATTTGGCATCCCATTTAGGAATGTAGTTCTTTCGAAAACCTCTTGGAATTGTATCTTTAGCTATTTTCAAAAGTTTCTTCTGGAATGCTGTGTAACACAAATTTAAATCAGATTCTAAAGATGGAAGATCGTCACACATATTTCTAGTTGCATTCTTAAATCTATCCCAGTCGGCTTTGTTGAAATTCCATCTAGTTAGTGACGATGTCGGCGTGTATTTGATCAAAGCTGGGTAATGGATGATTGTAGGTCGATGCTGAGATTTTGGAAAGTTACCCAAAACAGTGTGTACAGGATGAGGCAGGCAGCTGTTGACATCATGTGTGAAGAAAGTAATATCTGGATTCGTGTAGGTGTCCCATGTACCAGAATGAAACGTCTTTGGTTGATTATGATCGAAAAGCAACTTAATATCAAATGTGCTGAACCAATCATAAAAATCATCCCCAAGTTTTATGATGACAGTTGAAATCACCGGAGTATATTGTTGAGCGATCATAATGGGGTGGTGGTTCAAACGGAGAATTAGGTGGTTTGTAGTAGTTTGTTATTGTAATTTCTCCATTGATCGAGATGGTTAGCCATTCAACTGCACTATCAGCATTACTGCGGCGAATTTCAAAGGAAGGAAGGTCGTTACGTACAAGACTAGCAGTACCATGCTTAGAGTGTTTGATTGAACCAATGAGAGAGAAGCCATATATCTTGATTTTGTCACCATTGGTGGCATGTGTCTCTTGTAGTAGAATAACGGAAATTGAATTGTCCATGGTGATTTTTTGAATGACTTCACATTTTGGTCGTGTAAGGCCTTCTACATTTAATTGAAGGATAGCTGGACCAGATGGTTCATGTATCTTTGACATGTCGTTAGATTGTCTAGTTTGTTTCTGTTCCTCAGGTATTGGCATTAGTTTTCCAAAGTTAGATTGGTACTTGCAGGCTGGACCACGAGGAGGTTGCCAATATCCAAGCAATATCCAACTCTTGTTGACAAGCTATATCATCTTAAGTCTTTTAAAATTTAACCAGGCTGACTGGGATGGATTTTGTCAGTTTCTTGGTGATTTTCCATGAGATTAAGTCTTCCGTAAATCAGCTTCTGCTGCTGCAATTGACTTCATGGCATGGATGAAAGTTGGTATTAAAGCATTTGTAATTAGTCGCAGTTACAAAGTCAAATATCATTCTCCTTCATGTTTCAATGTTCACCGTTCATCTGCTATTGCTAACCCTTGTCATTTCTATGTTCAGTTTCAATCTTATGGAGCTGCTGAATTTCAGATTTCTTTCAGACACGCTAGCAATGCTTTTAAAAGAGTAATTTCTGATGCTAAACCTCACTATGTTGAGGAAGTTTGAGAATTTATTTTTACTCAAAGTCTTGGAAGTCGAAATATATTAAAGATTTACAATAGTTTTCTGAATTCTGGCAAGTCAGTTATTCTTCCACTCTTTAATGGCCTTCGACTTCCTCTGTCCGTCAGTGAAAAGACTGATCTACTTATCGTTTTCTACCAGTTCCTCTCTAAATGACACTGGTATTTCTTTGCCAAAGTTCCCTTCACAAGCTGATCAGACATTGGACTTTTTCATCATAAATCCAAGGTTAGCTGCAAAGATTAGTTAGGGGCTTGATCAATCTAAAAGTCATGGTCCAGATTCAAATTCCGGCAGTTGTTTCAAAAGAGTGCTGTTGAGCTGTCTTCCTTTGTGTCCAATATATTAACATATTCCTATCGGAACCTGGCTTTCTGTCATCCTGGTAACGTTTTTATTGTTAATCCTGTCTTCAAAAATGCAGGTGACCCATCTGATCCTTGCAAATATCGACCTGCAAGTCTTCTTTCTGTCATTAGTAAGGCTTTTGAAAAACTTAGCAACAACTCACTGGAAGAATTCTTGCAGAACTTAGATCTCTTTTTTGATGTTCAGTACGGGTCTCAAGGATCCTGTTCCACTGGTGACGTTTTGATTGTAATTACAGAGCATATCTATGGGGTTATCAGTGACTCTGGTAAAGGAAGATTAATAGTGCTTGATATGCAAAAGGCATTTGATAAGATGTGGTGCGTTGGCTTGCTTCATAAGCTTTCCGGTAATAGTATTTGTGGAAGATTAGATCCTAAGATGGGTGTTACATTAGATGGAAATTACAACTGATGAGTATCTCATTGCTGCTGGCACACCTCAAGGTTCTATTCTTGGTCCAAACTCTCTTTCTTCTTTACATCAATGATCTTCCTGGTTATTTACTTTAGTTTATCAACATCTGTGCATATCACACTATCTTGTGATCTGCACAGATGTTGATATTTCTTTCAGATCGTAAAATGCGTGTCACATTAAATGGAATTAAATCGGAAAAGTGTTTTATCAACGTTGAGGTTTCTTAATGTTCTGCTCTTCGTCTCACTTACTTTCCTCTTTACATTAATGATCTTTTTGGTAAGTTCCGTCAGATTATCAACAGCTGTGCTGATTACACAACATTTTACTCTGCCATGACCACGAGGCAACTCAACAGGAACTAGTCAAACTTGCAGAAGCTTTAGAATCTGACCTTCAGTTTGTCAAGGAATTGGAAATCTAACAGCTATTTTCTTTCATTGCAAATAAAACACAACTGATATCATTCAATGGGAAGCTAAGTCCATATCTCCTTCCGACATTCATGGATTTTCATTCAGATGTTAACCCTGGTTAAGTAGCCTCTCCTCTAGGGGAATGTTTACTAAAGGGGCTGCTTTGTTTGTCATTTTCTCTAGATCTTTCTGGAGGTTCTAATATTCAATCTATTGGCAACTCTTCTTCTTAAAAGTTTGGTTCTTTGTATCTTTGTATCTTGCTAGAAACTACCTTACACCTGAGGGTATTTTGTATCTCTATAAACCTACCACTTGCCCTTGCATGGAGTAATGTTGCCATATCTAGACAGGTGCTTCGTTATCTTATCTTGGTGTTCGTGATCGAGTTCAGAGACGTATTTGCAACTTGATAGGTCAAAATCTTGCTGTTACTCTTTAGTCTTTGTCTCGTCGACGGATGTGGCTCTTCTTAGTCTTTTCTAAAGGTATCATCATAGGAAATGTTCTGATAAACTTTTCTCGTAAGTCCCCCCTGCGTATATTACATCTTTTGTGACTAGTTTCTCTCAACATCTTTATATTAATTCAGTTGTTGCCCCTTGTTTTACTTAATCTTTGTACAACTGTAGTTTTTTCCCTCAAACTTAAAGATTGTGGAACTCTCTGAGATCTGAGTGCTTTCCTACACCATTTGATTTGAATACTTTAAATCCAAGGTTAACTCGTATCTCCTGGGTTAACCTTGTTCTTCTTTTTTTGTTTCTCTTTTCTTTCATATGTTCACAGTTCTGTATAACTAGTAACATTATACATTATACTTTCTATGGTTCTCTACCATTAAAAAAGATGCATATGCAAAGACTAGATTCTACTTCAGTTAGACACATGTCGCATTTAGTAAAATAGCTTTGATATGATATGGACATTAAAGACTTAGGAATCCAAGTTTGGCTGGATTCTTTACCTTAACTTAGAAGAAAAAATTTCTAAAGTAGGTGGTGCACACCCATTGATGACATCATCACTTGGTACTTCCTTTGTGACAGAATATGGAATAAAATGGATCTTTTGTGGCCAAATTGATAAGTGATACCTTGACAGTGATAGCTGCAAAATGGGATTAAAAGTCAAGCGACGCAATTTGATTTTTAGTTGTCGACGGCAACTAAAGAGCCTTGCGAAACAATAGTAGCAAAAATATTAAATAATACGCGCATGTTTTAATTGAAAGAAAAGAGCAGATTGCGCTATCTTCTTTAGAGACAAGTTGTTTGTATCATTAAAGACCTTTTGGGGAGTAGAGAAAAAGTACCATAGATGAAATCAAATTTACGCAGGATGGATGAAAAATTGGTTGCAATCATGTCAAAATTGCGACTACAATGAATGCTTAGGGCACTTACTATAACATTCTCATGTTTTCCGTGATCACAGAAAAACTAAGTCTTTTAGGGATAATGATTTTATTTCAAAGCTAGGCAGGTATTACAAGACAAGCCGATTATCACAAAACTAGACAAAACAGGATTACCACGTGAGTACTGCTGAGATTAAATAATGTATTTGACATTATTCTATACACCGGAGCAACATTATATTTCGAGAAAATAGAGTTTATTTTACCAGCAACATTTAAGTTTGGGTACAATTCGATATCATGTTAAGTAGTAAAAAGGTTATTGTAAATTTATGACTTGGCATTTCTCTGCATTTGAAAAAATCAAAGTATTACCTACTGTGAGAAACACTTAGTAGACAAAAAGTATAAACTTTGAATTAATTTGTTTGATTTTGTTTCATAATAAATCTTAAAACCTCGAACACTTGACTCAATCTGTGTAGCGGTATACATGTAGTTAAGCAAAAATAAATGAATATTTCCAATATATTTTTGTTTTTTTTCTTAGATAATCAATAATAGGAGCTTGTCACATGTTGCCCACTTACAGTTGCTAATCAAGAAAATAGAACTTTGTTGTTATCATCATGTTATTTACTAAGAATACACCTTCCTTTTAGTTTTAGCTTACCAGTTATTAATTGAAATTAGGTGTCAAACTATTTGGATTTGAAAATATTTCAAATTTGATTTTGAAAGGGTAATTGAGAATACTTTTCTTTTTAGTTGATAGGGGATACAGAACAGTAATACAATACAATACAATACAACAAATTCAAACACTTGAAAAACTAAGTTATTGTATGAAATCATTTGCTTTCCCTCTAATATCAACCCACAAGACAGTATGCTAACTCATTGGCTATTTTAATGCTTGCTGTAAATGATATTAATTTTGGTGGCGTGGAGTTTCCCACTCAGCGACTTTGAAATACTGTCGACGCTCGTTATCTCGACTACCTATTATCTCGACCTTTTCGTTTCTCGATCTATTTTTGTCGGTCCCTTGGGCGTTTCAACCTCCCGTAGGCAAAAACACAATCCCAACCCCCTGTTCAGTCTAATGAGCTCAAAAATTAATATTGTCAAACTTTCATTATCTCGACCTTTTTCGCCATAGGCGCTCCTTATTTCGACTTTGCACTATCTCGAACTTTCGTTATCTCGACCTTTTTTCTCGGTCCCGTGGAGGGTCGAGATAATGAGCGTCGACTGTATGCTGTAAATTTGCTACTGCAGCCCGTTTGACAGTTACAAGATGATACGAATTCAAAAATACGCAAGTCCTCTAAAACCTATTGAATCTTCTAGTGATAAATGACAAAAAATATTAAGTTTGTTTGTAACTTCTATCTACTGAAAAGGGTTTTCGGATAATTGAATTTAAAGAATGTACTTTATTCTGCTCGAGGGAAATATAGGCCTTTTGAAACCATGCCCTTAGATTTTTGCATCAACGTATCCTTAAAGCCTTCTTGGTTATTACCTCGTGTATGGAAAAGTTGTTCCAATGCTTTTCTTCTAAACATCTTGAGCGTCTTACTGTAAATATGGCATTTAGCATCAAAAATATTAAATTAGACAAGTTCTAGGTACAACAACTGTAAGGGTGTACCCCCAAAATAACTTTGAAATTCCCCTGCTTCACCCTCGCCTCCATATTTTGAAATTTAAGGGCTTCTCAAAATATCTATGCCTATTTTGGTTCTTAAAATGTGACGGAAACTTTGAAAAAAAAAGGGTTTTTTTGAATTAAAATTTTCCTTTTTCTTTGTGGATTGTAACATGATACAAAAGATCGAAAGACATTCAGAAGTTGTCACTATATCCAGCCAACCAGATCGAATGCATGAGTTAGTTGATTAGTTGAGTGTTATGGGTTTGCACTTTGCAACTTAAATAATTATTCACGAGTAGTGAAAATAAGTGACAACGGCATCAAGTTCGCATACAATTTGCAATATCGAAAAAGGAGGTACATTGATGTTTTTAAAGAAAATTAGAAAAGGCCCAGTACTAAGAATTGTTAATTTTTGATGTAATTGGGAAGTCAAAAGTTTCATATACGTTTCTTAATTAACGTCTCGGGGTCTACATCAGTACTTGTGGATGCGTTACAATCTTGTTCATCTAAGAGTATCGAGTCTCTTCGTAACTTTTAAATTTTCACAGAGACCATATTCTGCAATATACTTAAAACGTATACTTAATATTTGTAGATTAGCATAGCAAGAAAACAAAAGCAAAAAAGACCCAAACCAAACAAAAACCCTCAGCAACTGACAAAATTATAGAGGTATTTTGCTAGGAATAGACGACCCTCCTACTAATACTTTCCCCTTAGTGCTCATCAGGTATTAGCAAGAGGGTAGTTGTCCTGCTGGCTCGCTTACAGGGCCTGCTATTGGGACTGATATATTACTTACGGTTACCCATGATAAGGTGGGCCTTCAGCTGAGTTATGAAGTGGCTAGATTAGTTGTCAAAATTGAGTTCAAGCTAAAACGTGGTATGGCAGTATCTGACACACCTCCTCCCACAATTCAACCACTANGAGTTATTCCAATAGTGTTAAAAGAGACATGTCTTAGACTTTTGATGTACCAATCTCACTACGAGAAATTCAAACACTTGAAAAACTAAGTTATTGTATGAAATCATTTGCTTTCCCTCTAATATCAACCCACAAGACAGTATGCTAACTCATTGGCTATTTTAATGCTTGCTGTAAATGATATTAATTTTGGTGGCGTGGAGTTTCCCACTCAGCGACTTTGAAATACTGTCGACGCTCATTATCTCGACTACCTATTATCTCGACCTTTCCGTTTCTCGATCTATTTTTGTCGGTCCCTTGGGCGTTTCAACCTCCCGTAGGCAAAAACACAATCCCAACCCCCTGTTCAGTCTAATGAGCTCAAAAATTAATATTGTCAAACTTTCATTATCTCGACCTTTTTCGCCATAGGCGCTCCTTATTTCGACTTTGCACTATCTCGAACTTTCGTTATCTCGACCTTTTTTCTCGGTCCCGTGGAGGGTCGAGATAATGAGCGTCGACTGTATGCTGTAAATTTGCTACTGCAGCCCGTTTGACAGTTACAAGATGATACGAATTCAAAAATACGCAAGTCCTCTAAAACCTATTGAATCTTCTAGTGATAAATGACAAAAAATATTAAGTTTGTTTGTAACTTCTATCTACTGAAAAGGGTTTTCGGATAATTGAATTTAAAGAATGTACTTTATTCTGCTCGAGGGAAATATAGGCCTTTTGAAACCATGCCCTTAGATTTTTGCATCAACGTATCCTTAAAGCCTTCTTGGTTATTACCTCGTGTATGGAAAAGTTGTTCCAATGCTTTTCTTCTAAACATCTTGAGCGTCTTACTGTAAATATGGCATTTAGCATCAAAAATATTAAATTAGACAAGTTCTAGGTACAACAACTGTAAGGGTGTACCCCCAAAATAACTTTGAAATTCCCCTGCTTCACCCTCGCCTCCATATTTTGAAATTTAAGGGCTTCTCAAAATATCTATGCCTATTTTGGTTCTTAAAATGTGACGGAAACTTTGAAAAAAAAAGGGTTTTTTTGAATTAAAATTTTCCTTTTTCTTTGTGGATTGTAACATGATACAAAAGATCGAAAGACATTCAGAAGTTGTCACTATATCCAGCCAACCAGATCGAATGCATGAGTTAGTTGATTAGTTGAGTGTTATGGGTTTGCACTTTGCAACTTAAATAATTATTCACGAGTAGTGAAAATAAGTGACAACGGCATCAAGTTCGCATACAATTTGCAATATCGAAAAAGGAGGTACATTGATGTTTTTAAAGAAAATTAGAAAAGGCCCAGTACTAAGAATTGTTAATTTTTGATGTAATTGGGAAGTCAAAAGTTTCATATACGTTTCTTAATTAACGTCTCGGGGTCTACATCAGTACTTGTGGATGCGTTACAATCTTGTTCATCTAAGAGTATCGAGTCTCTTCGTAACTTTTAAATTTTCACAGAGACCATATTCTGCAATATACTTAAAACGTATACTTAATATTTGTAGATTAGCATAGCAAGAAAACAAAAGCAAAAAAGACCCAAACCAAACAAAAAACCTCAGCAACTGATAAAATTATAGAGGTATTTTGCTAGGAATAGACGACCCTCCTACTAATACTTTCCCCTTAGTGCTCATCAGGTATTAGCAAGAGGGTAGTTGTCCGGCTGGCTCGCTTACAGGGCCTGCTATTGGGACTGATATATTACTTACGGTTACCCATGATAAGGTGGGCCTTCAGCTGAGTTATGAGGTGGCTAGATTAGTTGTCAAAATTGAGTTCAAGCTAAAACGTGGTATGGAAGTATCTGACACACCTCCTCCCACAATTCAACCACTATCATCTTTTTTCTAAATTTTAACAGCATACTTTTAAAATTGTGATACTGCTCTCAACCAGCAAGTGGTGTAAAACCCTACTCCTCCCACATTTCCGCTGCTTATTTGTTTTAAACTTCAACAAATTCATATTGGAAATGTGATACTTGTGCTGTTTTTACTGAAGTTCCAAGTAAAACACCGAGTTGCGCAAGGTAATAATTGTAACAAATAACACAGGCGAACAAATTTTTTTTTGAAATGGTGCAATGTTTCAGTTGTTTTTAAAAAAATCAAGTGTGCTGATTCCAAAAATAACATTAATTTTTTACTTTTGGTTCTAGATTTTTTTGCTTTTGAATATACCTTTATATATATATCTGAAATGGGCCAAAACCAAAACTGACTGGAGAAGCTTTGCAATGGAGAAACTCAAGCAAATATCAGTTTGCCAGCTTGCAAAAGTAATTTCAGCATATCTTACAAAGTTGTATACAAAAAAGTAATACAAATACTTTCCAAGTGTCATGGCAAAAACCTTCGTTTTCTAGGCTTTCTGAAGTGTTCTGAATCTGGATCATTCCGTTTTAAGTTCCAACAGTAGTCAGAAATCATTTTGATATTCCATCTTCCTTGATACCTCTCTTCCATAACTGTAATGTCTTAATGAAATCGTTCTTTCTGTTCATTACTGGCATCACCCAAATTCTCCGGAAATTTGTCCAACTGGCTAACCAGATAGTAAGCCTTGATGTTCATGTTTGCTCCCAAAATGTAAAATTTTTTCAAAATGTTACCAACTAACATTTTGTAGTTGTCAGCCTTACAATTTCCAAGAAAATCCTAAATTATATCTACAAACGAGCACCAGGCTCTCAGCTCAATTCTGTTCATCGCATTTTTGAAGTTTCCATCCTTTACTGATTGTCTTATTTGCAGATATAAAAAATACCAGCTTTTAATTTTTCATGCATGGTTCAGGAAATACTTCACCAATGTAAAGAAAGCATGCACCATTTCTATACAGAACTTTAAGAAACTGCTTCATTGAACCAGTTTTACATGAAGTAGAATTATATCTTTTCTCATGGCACCAGAACTTCATTTATTATATTTTTATCCCCAACTGTAAGCTTATGTCGAGTTGGCCAGTCTCTTTTAATCCAGTGGCTTGGCTTGTCTCTGCTATCCCAAAAGCTGAGAAAGCATGGAAATTTTGTACAGCTTGCTTGCTGCCCAAATAGAAAATTTACCATTTTCAAATCCACACAAATGATCCATTTGTGCTGGTCGTACTTTATGCAGTTCAGGACATGTCTGGCAGCTTCATATGTTTCTTTCATTTTAGTTGCACGTGGGATCGGAATTGAAGCATACACCTTTGCTACATGGAGAAGTACACATTTCAAACGTCTTTTAGAACTGTCAATAAACGATCTCCAGGTACTAGCTATATATCTTGCAACACCCAACTTCATCAACAGACCAGGAATATCCTTGCAAAAGACAAGATCGCATGTTTAAAAAATTAAACAACGTCTGAATCCCTTGCTCAATAAAAGGAGATTTTAGTCCCAGGATTGAGTAGATTTTTGTCTTTGAGTCTTGATGCTAAGACCTCAGATGACTCTTTAGATCGATATAAATCTCTGATCAGATCTGAAAGTTCATGTTGCGTTAATACCTAAGGCTGGCTTGGCAAGACTTCAAACTCTTCGTCATCTAAACTACCATAGTCATAGTCATTAGTTCCATCTGTGTGTTCTCCGGTCTCCTTCAAATGTTTGAATACAGATAGAGGAATTTCATCACAATTTGGTACAGATCTTAACACTGAATTCAGGTTTGAGTAGCTCAAAGATCTCCTTTTCCGATGATTGACCCCTTTCAAGTTTATTATGCAAACGTAGCAGGCATACAGATGGTCACGAGGCTCCCTCCAAAGAATAGGAATTTCAAATCTCAGGGATTTTCTTGTACCATTTCTCCATTGACGCAAATGTTCAGCACAGATTCTACAAACAACGTGTGAGGCCCAAGCCTTATCTTGATCTCCAAGCTGCGTTTCAAAGTAGGCAAGGTACACTTGCTTGACAAATTGAGTAATAGGTCTCCAGTTGTCTGGCATCAGATATTCACCACAGATATAACAAAAAAGATAACTGCTAATTGGTCTCCATAGGTCTCCAGTAGATTGTATATGTAAAGTGCGGTCAAGAAAATATCTCTCTCTCTCCCTCTCTCTCTCTCTCTCTTTCTCTCTGGTGATCATGGTTCTCCACAGGTTCCTATCTCTCATATCATATAGCAGTTTTTATCTCCAGTTTTTATCTTTCCCTTCTCACTTGCTGATATAATATGGCACTTGAGACTTCCCAAGTATGTTAAACTTTGTCTTCCTCTGCTTCTTTTGCCTTTAATATTACCTGCAAGGGTAAGATTTTCTAGTCCTTCCTTTCTCATGATATGTCCCATAAACCTGATTTGTCTTTCACGCTTTGTTTTTATCGAACACCTTTCCGCTCCAGCTTCCCTCAAAACTTCCTTGTTTGTTTGATGGTCTACCCATAATATTCTCATCATTCTCCTGTAAAACCACATTTCAACAGCTTCTAGTCTCTTTTGCATTGACGGTGATATTGTCCAGCACTCACAACCATATAACAGAGTAGATGTTACATCACCTTCCAGTACCCTCTTCTTTGTAGCCATTGACATTTAGCACTATTTCATGATCTTCCCTGATATTTCAAAAGTATCTTTTGCCAATCTCTATCCTTCTCTTGATTTCCAGATCACACTTTCCATTCCCTGTTACATAGCTACCTAAGTAGTTGAACTTGTCAAGTTGGTGTTTAGGGTCACCTCCAATATATTACTTGCATCCAGGACTTTTGTTCTTACTTATCACCATGCATACTGTTTTCTTGCAATTTATTTTCAGTCCTTTCCTTCTACTTTGGTCAACTATTTCATCTAGTAGTCTTTGTAAAAATATTATAATATAATTTTTAATTATATATATAAAATATTGTCAGAAGTGGGATTCAAACCCTTACCCACTTTTGTGGACCAGATACCTCTTATTAAAGGAAGGTCTAATAGCCTTGAGTCTGGCGCCTTAGACCGCTCGGCGATCTTGACACACTTTTAAAGAGGGAGATCATTGCTCAAGTAACAAAGTTTTGTTTCATAAGCAACATGTAATTTCTTAATTACTCAATAGTTAATTGAGATGATCAGGGATATGATTAATAAAAAAGTTGCAGATTTTGCTAATACATACCCATAGCAAGTTTTTTTTGAGATAGTTCTAAAAACCAGGCCGTGCGTTAAACAATTTGGCTAAATGAACACCCACCACCTGTTACAGGACAGAATATAGATTTTGGGGGGAAAACTGTACAGAATGTAGCCTGCTGGTTCTCTTTGCTCCCCAGCAGGACAAATAAAGTTATTTTAAGGTATCTTTTTGTATCGAATTGACGTAAACTTAACTGTTTCCTAAAAGTAGTGGGGGTTACTCTTACTGACTTGATGACAATTTTATCGAGAATTTAAGAAAGCATGTGATACTTACGTTGATTATTTATCCAACGTATTAATGCGAAATATTATACCTAATTAAGAGTTTAAATCATCACCTAGAACTTCTTCTTCTTGCGGTCTTGTTCCATCGCGAGGACAGGTCGGCCGCTCGACACAGTCTGCGCCACTTTCCGCGCTCCTTGTAGTTCTCCGGATCCGCTCCAACTTGCCTCATGTCCTCCCTTACAACATCTCTCGATCTCAGCTTCTGCCTGTCTCTGCTCCTTTTCCCCTGAACTGCCTCCTGCCATGCTTATTTTATTGGGTTCTCCTGATTCCTCCTCATTACATGACCATACCACTTTAACCTTGCTTCTCTGGTCTTGCTAAATATGTTTGGCACAGTGACAAACCTTCGAATTTCTTCGTTGGTCCGATGTTCCAGAAGTGATGTACCACCTATCCACCTCAGCATTTTCATCTTTGTCATTTCAAGGACCCTTTCCTCTGCCTTTCTTAACGCCGCTGACTCCAATCCCTACAGTAGCACAGGTCGTATGACTGTTGTATAGATCTTGCTCTTTAGCCTCAGAGACATCTTTCTATAACAAACTACCCCGCTAACGTCTCTCCAATTTCTCCATGCTCTGCTAAACCTGGCGTCTATTTCTTCCCGACATCCACCCTGCTTGGATAGAACTGAGCCGAGGTAGCAAAATTTTCCCACTTGGCTGATTTCCACATTCTTCGTATCCCTAATGCTCACGGCTTATCTTGCTTTGCTTGCCACCATGACTTCTGTCTTCTTGGTGTTGACTTTTAGTCCCTTCTTTTCTCAACTCTTCCTGCCACAGTTGAACCCTTTGCTCTGGCTCTTCCTTGCTCTTGGCTGTAATAGCGAGGTCATCATCCATTCTTCCTTTTGTCCTGCTTTTTTCTCCTTCTTGCTCCCTTCTCTGAAGCACGGAAATCTTGAATGTTTGTTCAGGTATTGCCTCCTTCAACTTCCATAACTTTAATTTGCCTGGCCTTCGTGCTTGCTTCTTCTTCTTCCTTCGATCCTTCAAGTCCATGACTACTAGACGGTGTTGGCCTACTACAGGCTCTCCAGGTATCACCTTACAATCTCTAACTTCTTTCCGATCTCTACATCTGACTACGAGGTAGTCAATCCGGCTGCTGTTCCCTCCACTATTCTAGGTTATCTTGTGTTCCTCTCTCTTCTGGAACCCTGTCTTGGTAATGAAAAGATCAAGTGGCTCTGCCGTTTCCAATATCTTCCTTCCTTCTGCGTTCTGAACCACACATCTCTGTCCAACGTGGTACCTTTGAACCATGTTCCATCTCTTCCCACATGACTATTGAGGTCTGCTCCAATTGTGACTCTCTCTGCACTTGGTATGCCTCTCACATCATCCGCCAGCTCCGTCAAAAGGACTCTTTCTCATTATCCGCGCATCCCATTTGTGGAGCATAAGCGCTCACCACGCTGACTATTCCTTCTTCTGTGGCAATCTTCACACTTATAACTCTACCACTTATCCTCTTCACCTCTACTACATTGGCTTTGATGTCTTCACTTACAATTACTCCTACTCCATTCCTCCTTTTTTCAACCCCATAGTAAATCAGCTTGAACCATTCACCTATCTCGCTTGATCTGTCAGCCTTTCATTTAGTCTCTTGTACGCAAATGATATTAATCTTCCTCCTTTTTATGACATCAACAAATTCACGTCCCTTTCCTGTCATGCTACCTACATTCCATGTTCCCACTCACATTTTCCTCCTCTTCCATGTCTTCTTTAACCCCAATCGGGGCCTTTTGGTACCCCTTGTGCACTTCTTACAGCATCTGGGGGCTGACACTGCGCGTCGCTTGTAGTGGGAAAAGCCCTATCCGTATTATTCAACTGGTCGAGATTCATTTTATTTGAAATTTGCTAATGTTCTAGCCCGGCTGGCAAGGCCTGACGGCAGCACAGTTTTCAGCAGCGCGCCTAGTATTTGGTCGAAAGACGCACTCACAAGACAGTGAGATGCCATTTAACCCATGGTAGGGGCAGTACAAAACCATTCTCAGGTTGGACCTTGGTACTAGCTCTTGATTAAGCCCGGGTGTACCGTTGAGACTGTAGTCTTCCTCCGCCATACCCAGCTCCAATGCTCCTGCTACAGCATCTTGCCCTTTTAAACCGCGGCCGGAGTACTGCACCTTGACGAGGAAGAGAACACTTAATATTCTGGGGCTCTACTCCTCCTGATGGTATTTGGCCCACGGCACCTTATTCTGGTCTTATTTGGTGCAATCCCCAGTAATTTGAGGACTTCCCCTATCCACCACCCGGGGGAATGCACCACTACGCTAATACCACAAGCTCGTAAAAATCATCACCAAGAACTGACAGCAATTAACTAGAACGTGCTAAAAAGATCGTGTGACGTAACAGCCGAGTTCTCGTTTCACAATTATGGCATGCTTAGTAAAACAGTGTGCGTCATTCCATTTCTTGAATTTCATGGACGATTTGTAAAACCTGTACTTAGTAGCATACTCATTACTTTGTATCAGCGTGATTCAGCATAATTTTAGCTATTAATTGAGGAGAAAATATCAGTAGATTACAACTGTAATATGTAGTTAGTCCTCCTATTAGACAAAAGAGTTTACCCATATAGGACCATAGTTTTATTGTGTTAAAACCTTCTTTTCCACAAAATGTTCTTTTCCCCTTGATGCCTAAACGTGCAAATGATTTATATTGAAGATTGGCATAACGTTATTTAGGGTCCTATTTGCTGGGAAGAATTTTCTGAATAATTGTATGACTGTGGTGTAGGTGACCTATATAAATGGGAAGTTTAAACCCAATATCATAACAAACGATATGGGGCACTTGTAACGGTTTCACACGACTTAATCTGTGTGACAAAAACTAATAATCTGGATGTCAGAAAAAACAATTTAAAGAGCGAATTGAGGCTATTGTGATTCCCATGACAATATTTTTAAGGAGACGACAAAAAACGGTGAAAAATTCAAAGTTTTATTAAATTGGATTTGAGCTACTGTCTATGAGTTTCATGGTGATCTGCTTTATCAGCTGAGTTCTGGGCCATTTTGGTAATTCATACCATTTTCTACACCCACGAAAGCTGTAGAAAATGGTATGAAACAATTGTGATTTTTGAAAACTATTACTGGCTGATGCACATCATACTTCCTGAAAAGACTTTAAGTATTTAAAATAAACAGCAGTAATGTATTATTATTATTATATTTTTTCACACTTTGTGTCTGGCTGTTCTTATTGCCGGTCATTTATATTATACAAATGACCATGGGCTACCAGCATTTTCTTTTTCAAAACTCTAGTACTTTTCGCAAAATCCTGGCTGTTCCCAACAATATAGTTTTTTGAAGTACTCCTAACTTGCAGTGAATCCCAAGCTTTTCAACCCACTTTTCAAATCCTTTGATAACATATCCTAGAGCTCCAATAGCAACAGGGACAACTTCTACTTTCTTAAGTTTGCAGAGTTTTTATTCCTCTTTTCATATCTTGATACTTTTCAATTTTTTCCTCCTTCTCTATCACGTTCGCATCCGCCGGTACTGCTATGTCAGTGATTATTGCCGTATGTTCCTTTTTTTCTACCAAGACTAAATCTGGCCTTCTTGCTTCAATCGCATTATCACACTGTATATTTACATCCCACAACAACTTTACATCATCACTCACCAAAACTCCTTCAGGGGTATTCTCGTACCATTTCTCACTGCATTCCAGTCCTCTTTTCTTGCATAGTTCCAAATGGATCTTTCTCGCTACGTTATCGTGACACCTCTTGTACTCCTTCTGAGCTAACTTCTGGCATGCACTTACAATGTGTTGGATACTTTCACCTGTTTGACCACACAATCGACACAGGGGACGTTCTATCCAGTCGTTCTATCAATGTGATAGTTTACATAATTTGTCCTGATTGATTGCTCTTGTGCTGCACAAATCAAGGCCTCTGTACCAACCTTCAAATCATATTTTGACAGCCATTCCCAAGTCTTCTGCTTGTCTACATCATCTGTCAGGTCTCTGACAAACCGTCCATGCATTCTCTTTTCATTCCATGTATCTTTCGCTTTGTTTTCATTTCTTGCCTTAAGATCTCTNGCTGCACAAATCAAGGCTTCTGTACCAACCTTCAAATCATATTTTGACAGCCATTCCCAAGTCTTCTGCTTGTCTACATCATCTGTCAGGTCTCTGACAAACCGTCCATGCATTCTCTTTTCATTCCATGTATCTTTCGCTTTGTTTTCATTTCTTGCCTTAAGATCTCTTACCTCCTCCAGTTCACTTGCATTTAACTTATCGAATTTGATTACACTCTTTAACAGTTTATCTTCAGATTTGGCCAGAAACACTTTCAACCTACTCTCCTCTTCTTTGACACATCGTTCTATACCTATAAGAACTCTTCCCCTATCTTCTCTTTTCACATACAGCCTGTCAGCATCACTCTTCGGATGGAAAACTCCATACATTGTCATTGTTTTCTTGATTGTCTGTCTAAATCTTTAAGCTCGTTTTCTCTCCATTTTATATTTCCCGCTACATACCGGAATATAGCCACTGCTCATGTGTTGATCGTCAAAACCTTATTGTTCCCGTTCAACTTTGATCTAAGTACCAGCCTTATCCTTCTTTTGTATTCCTTTCCATTTGCATCTTTCATTTCAACTTCTTTGATTTTATCTAATTCCACAATACCTAGATAGTGTAACCTACCTCATAATCCTCTTTCATTGTTTGTCCATCAACTAACTTAATTCCTTCACATCTGATAATCATTCCTCGTTTCAATGTCAAAATACCACACTTTTTCATCCCAAATTTCGTACCAATGTCGTTGCTGAACATGTGAACGGTTTTACCAAGCATACTCATCTGATCTTCAGTTTTGGCGTAAAGCTTCAGGTGGTCCATAAACAATAAATGGTTGACCTTGTATTCCTTCTTTCCCCATTTATAAGCAGCATTCACTTTCCGCAATATCAGTGACAATGGTATCATACTGAGGACAAATAAAAATGGCAATAGACCATCTCCCTGGCAAATCCCCCTTTTCACAAAAACCTCTCGAAGTTCTTCCCCGTTGGATATCAGTGATACCTTCCACTGTTTCATGCTTCTTTCAAGAAAGTTCCTTACATTCTCAGCTATTCCAAACATCTGCAAACATTCGCTTATCCAACTATGCGGAACCAGATCATAGGGTTTTTGGTAATCTATCCAAGACATGGACAGATTCGTACGCCTTTTCTTGCAATATCTGAGTACGGCTCTGTCTATGAGCAGTTGATCTTTTGTGCCCCTAGTTCCTCGCCTACATCCTTTCTGTTCATCTGGTATATATTGTTCTCTTCTAGATACTGGTACATTGCATTTGCTACAATACCCGTCAAAAGTTTCCATATTAGTGGAAGGCAGGTAATGAGTCGCTAATTATCAACCCCGCTGTGCCTTTCTGGGATATTTTTGAAAAAGCAATGTTCGACCATGTGTTGTCTATTGAAGTACCTCCTTTTCTGTTAACATACCATCAAGTTGGGATGCGACTCTTTAATTAAGAGCGGCGAAGTGTTTTAGCCAATATCCCTGCACTCCATCTGGTCCTGGTGGTCTCCAATTCGGAAGTTTCATACTTTGCTTTTTAACTTTCTCAGTGTTTATTTTCACCGTGTCTTGCGTGTTTCATATCATGATCTATTTCTTTCTTCAACTCTTTTAGCCATATAGCAGTTCTATTGTGCTCCTTCTCCACACTCCCAATATCACCCCAGAATTTTGTACACTCTTCCGCATTCGGTACCGCCTTTGAAAAATTAGAACATTTGTAAAGTTCCTCGTGGAACTTCTTCTGATCCAACCCCAAAATCCTATTTTGCCTAAACTGTTCAATTCTGTCTTCGTATCTCTTCAGTTTTCCACTTTTTGCCACCATTCTCTGCTTTAATTCTTCTATGACAGTTTTTATCCCCTTTCTGTTCACCCTGTACTTTTTATTTAGTTGTTTAATTTTCTTTGTCTTCTTCACACCTAGTTGCCCTTTCAAATCTCTTTCCAGCAAGTTAACATCCTCTCTCAATTTCCTTATGTCACCCTCTGCGTTTCCACCTTGGTTCATTTCGTTTTTGTCGAGCACCTGTTTTCAACCCAAATTTCTCTGCAACCTATACACCTCCAGCTATGATCAGATTGTTTGTTTCTGTGATTCTCCTGCACTTCGTGTACTTCATTGCCTCATTTACTTTCTCAAGCTAAATTTTGAGAGCTTTTCTATCTAACTTTTTGAACATGATTCCATTACTTTTCTTTCCTTCTACTAGTATCGCGTTTAGCCTTTCCACAATACCTTTTGTTTCATCACTTGCTTCTGTCAACCTCTCCTCCGTGTCTAAATCATTTTCAACCATATATTGTCTTGGCTCCACCCCATCTCTTGCCTCCTATTATTATTATTATTATTATTATTAAGTGGTGGAGCAATACCAGCTCACGGGGGACTCAGGGGTAGAAACCCCAGCAAATCCATCCGACTCCCAGCCCGATAAGGGTAAGCTGGGTGTATGCATCACACTAAGTGTGTGTGATAAATAGATGATAGTAAAAATACAACACATGACCTCGCAGGTGGGGTCTGGTTAGGTTTTCCAGTTTAGGTGAGCCATTCTGCTTAAAACGGTCTCCGTAGCTAGGCTTCGCCCAAGACCTCAGGACTAAGTAACAAAGTGCGAACTCGGTACTCAGCCCTTCAGAACAAGAGATCCACGTTTACGACACCTATATATGATGCTCCCCCACTACTCCCGCCTGATAAACAAAAATGCGTGATGTGTCAGCCCTGTCGGGACATGCACAACTGGTTAAGGTCAGTCACCTGACTGGCAAGTCACGGTTTGAGCGGGAATGTTTGATCTAGGCCATTCATAATTACAATGCAAAACTAGTTCGCGTACCCCACCAATCAATTAAGATCAGAGATCATACCTCTCATGACGCTACGCCACTTGTTGAGAATAATAGTCAGTGCCTGGTGTAATTCTCAAGGCAATTTGACTACACAGGGCAAGGGGGGTCAATGTTCCTTTCCAGCAGTACTAGCCAGTACTAAGTTAAGCCGGCCAATTACGGTAAGTTCAACTCGCCAGGTTTACCCAGCTCGACGAGGGCAGGGGTGCTACTCCCTGAGGAATTGCCAGGCGACCTGCTGGTCTGGGCACTTCCCGTCTACCCTTTCATTATTATTATTATTATGTCTAACATATTTTTATCTCAGAATAAGATTATATTATTCTGGTCTTCATTATACTTATGGAAGCAGGTGACAGCAAGTCACCAAAGGTCCAAAAAGTCCTCTTTCCAGGTCTATAAAGACAGCACTTTCCTCAAAATTCTTGCCGTTCCTAACAAAGCCGTTTTTTGCATTACCTCTATCCTGATTTTAAGACCTAATTTCTGTATATAGTCGTCAAACTTCTTTCCTACTGCACCTAGAGCACCTATGACAACAGGTATGATTAGAACCTTCTTTAAGTCCCATAAACGGGCAACCTCATCTCTCAACAGCTGGTACTTTTCAATCTTTTCAAGTTCTTTTTCACAGACCCGAGAATCACTTGGTATTGCAACATCTATAATGATGGCCTCCTTCTTTCTTTTGTCCATAACAACTATGTCAGGCCTTCTTGCTTGCACC
>RDPX01000268.1:1076058-1129665 GCA_003991215.1 Morbakka virulenta
CACCTCTCATGGCTCGTACATCAGCGAGAGACCTCCTGTATCTGCCATTGATGATGAAGTGATCAATTTGGTTTTTGTCTCTGTTGTTTGGTGAGGTCCATGTGTATTTGTGAATAATTTTGTGTTTGAAGCATGTGCCTCCAATCACAAGATCATTTTCTTCGCATAACTCAATAAGTCTTTCACCATTCTCATTCATGACGCCTTAGCCTTCTTTCCCTAAAACTTTCTCATGGTTTTTGTTGTTACAACCCACTATGGTATTTGCGTCTCCCATAACAATCAACATGTCATGCTTCGGTGTTGACTCAATCTCTTTCTGTAGTTGTTCATAGAAATCATCCTTCTCCTCTTCATCTGCATCATTTGTAGGGCTGTAGATCTGAATAATGGTGGCTTTTACATATTTTGAATTGAATCTAGCACTACTGATCCTTTCATTTACTGGATTCCACTTGATTAGGCATTTCCTAGTCTCAGGGCTCAACACGATTCCTACGCCTCTATGATATTGTTCATCTGACCCAGAATACAGTACAGACTCTCCAGTGTTGACCTTCACTTCTCCGAAACCAGTCCATCTTGCTTCGCTTATGCCTAGTATCTGTAGGTGGTATTTCCTAATTTCCCTTGCTATTATTGCATTTTTTCCGGTGGCGTACATGGTTCTTACATTCCAACATCCTATATGGATGTATCTTTTTGGTGTTAGAAGTGATCTCATGCATGTCGTTCTCAGGTTGGAGACTTCCCGTAGGCTTTCGCCCCCAGCCGTCGTATGCGTGTCTTTCCATCTGAGGCCATTATCTTCAAGGATTTCACACGACATGGTTCTGTGACCATAGGTAGTTTTGTTTGCTGTCCAAGTTTCCGTAATCGGTGGTTGTTTTATGGGAAGGGGTGATTGGTCCCTTGCCCAACCCTCCTCCTTTCTCATCCGGGCTTGGAACCGGCCATGGCGGAGTTGAACAATATTTAACTATATTTAAAATAATTGATGAATTAAATATGAATGGTATTCACACCTTTTAAAAGCAACGTGGATTAAAATTCAACAAGTTTTTGTTTCGGTCTGTATTTTATTTATCAAATAATTACTTAGCAGGCAAAGAAACAATTGTCGTTACTTATCACTAACACCTGTGTAATCTTTTGCTATAGTAAACATATTTTTAATTATGATATTTAGAAGGGAGGTACGCAGAAATACCCCCCAAATGGTAAATAATGCAGATATTTACATGCATTAATTTAAAGCTTATATGATACACATAAATTTCAAAGCACAGGTGTGTCTATCATTTGTTTCTTTTAAAACAACAATAATTGTTAGGAAATAATGCTTGGTAATAGGCACCAACAGCCTTTTTGATCTTTCCACAGTAACAGGCCCTGGACAGACTAAATATTTCAAGTGCTGACTCATCACATGAGGCCAAACATAAGAATTGAACTCTTTATTAAGAGACCTAAGTTGTCGTTGACATAACATTGGTTAAACGACTGCCTTCGATGTGTATTTCTCGGTAGAAAGTAAGAAGGGATAATTTTGTATTATTATACTTAATGAATATAGCCTGTCAATCAAGATTGATGGCACCCCATATATTAAGAGCAAATCAATTACCTATTATGACGTGTTCTTTTGAATATGATTTTTTCGTCTTTTCTCTGTACAATTACCATCTTATAAGGAAGGCGGTTTTAAAATTTTGCATCAATATAGTATTGTTTTGCGCTTTTTATTCGAATCATGAAATAAGATATGCTTACAGTCTTTTGATGTCATCATCTCGTGATCAATTCTTACCTTGTCACGTAAGTGGTTCGCTTTTGAAAAGAAATGATAAGAAAAGAGATTCGAAAAGAAGATCACTAGACAATCGAACAAAGATTTAAGAATTTCTTTGATGACACAAAACACAGACAGATTCGAATCAACTGTTTAAAGCAACTACTGAAAATAAATATTTGTACAGCCTCCATATGTTAGAGTAGTAAGGAAAATAGTTATTAATAAAAAACAAAAGGCAATTATTCTGAAATATCTGATTCATATTTGGGTCAAATAATTAACTAATTATTATCATTATCATCATCATTATCATCATCATTATCATCATCATTATCATCATCATTATCATCATCATCATCATCATCATCATATCATATTCGTTCTTAATTCACTACGTTTATGGTCTACGCCATATTTCACCAATACACTTTATTTTTAAATAACTATTCCAGATCTCGTATTACTTTCTTATCTATTTAATAATTCAGGTTTAGTTTATTTCCTCTTCAGGGTTTCTTCATTATACGTAGCTATGTATCTTTTCGTCTAACAGCAGTCCTTTTTCTACGCTTTGAAACTCGTGTAATTCTCTTCTTTTCCTTCTTCTTTTATTTAATGACAGTAACAGCTTCAACCATTCTAAAACTCTTTCCTTAGTAGCAAGTCTTAAATCGTTAGTAATCCGTCCTACCATTTTTAATAAAAATAAAGACCGGATATGTAGGGTTCATTTTTCTTTTCCATACTTCATCATTCAAAATACTTAATTTTTTTTCTGAAGCACCGTCACATTCTAACTTGAAAAAGATTGCTGGGGAAGATCTAATTAAGGAGAAGGACAGATTGATGTCAAATTAGGCCAAAACAGGAAACGTAAATCAGAAAAGCCCAATATCTTTGCATCTACATAAGTTAAGATGATCGCTAAAATAAGACATTTTGCAGGCATTGTGTGCAGACCTTAAATCAGGCTGTTTTGGTATTTTGCGGAGAAAATATATGTGAACATGGAGAGCTTGGCTTGAGCTAAATAGAATGGTCGAAGAGAAATTACTAAGCATTGGCATAACATTTTTGTACAACACTTTTTGTACGTCTATGGATAAAAAGATATAAAAACACGAATCCTTTTCAAACTACACATTCTTTTAGCGATATGTGATAGAAATCTTTTATTTACTTTGTAAATTCCACCTCCTGGAAAGAGTATTTAGCAGAAACGAAGCAGGCAATCCCCTTTACTCATTGCATGGGTAATAACGGTTTTTGGAAACCCTGATGAAATGGTTCTTTTGGATTTTTGTGTCAACGTATTCGTACTACATTATTGGTTTTTAAGTCATGTAAAAAAAAAGTTGTTTTTCTTTTCAGAAAAGAGTAACAGTGGAAATTATGAAAGCGTTTCTTGTAAAATCACAGTCTCAAGATCAGCAGAAAATTCTACTTGTTTCACGGGATTCCAAGGAGAAAAGAATTGCCAGAATAATAATAATAATAATAATAATAATAATAATAATAGTAATAATAATAATAATAAAGCTTTATCGTTATAAAACTACCTTTTTACTATTTTACTATACAATTATGTTACCTGATATATAAATATTTGTTGCCTGAAGCCAGCTTTTCCATTTCCTCGGGCCTCTTGGAAAGACCCGGAGTGGGATTGTATACAGCCACAGAGAAAAGTAAAACCATAATAATAATAATAATAATAATAATAATAATGGAAACTTTTTATTTTTTCATCTGAACACATACAATTACAAACCTCACTAATCAAGGTAGTTTGCATTGGCTTGTCTATTTAACAAAATCAAAATTAAATATTTTACTAACAAAATCAATAAAGCGACAATAATTCAGGGTTGGTCCATGGTTTATTTCTACGACAGAATATGTAGTATGTGGTGCGAATGATTATGTTGGAAAGTTTGGTTGAAAGAGAGCGCTCGTGTTTGTTGTCGATGTTCAAAGCGTTGCACATTTTACTGAAAGTAATACAAGATTTACCGAATATACCTAAANTTCGCCGCCATTTTGTTATCTGGAAATATTATGTCTTTTGATGACCGTGCAAAAATGTTAATACAATACAAGATTACGTAATGTCTCAAATACTGAACTATCATTGGTTCTTAAACTCAGGCGGAAAAAAAATACGTTCAAAAAGTAGAACAAGTTCTACTTTTTTAAAATGCTCACAAGCAGCTCGTGAGCATAAAAAAATCGCCTGTCCAGCGGTATTTTTAAAGCAATGCACATGCGCAATAAAAAAGCTCGTGAGCATTTTCCGCTACAACGGAAAATGCAGCTCTGTGGAAACAAGCCTTAATTCGGCAAGATATTTAGAAAGATGGGAGTATCATCGAATTATCTTGTTATAAGTGTTCTTCCCTCTCTCCTTGATGCCTAAATGTTCAGGTAATATTATAGGTATATTTTATTGCTGTAATATTTCAAATAGTACATTACAAGCACAAAAAATTGTTAACCTTCCTCTTACAAAAGTGAGCAGTGTTCTTGTCTGCTCCTGCTTTCCCTCTGGACGGGTTGGGCTGTCTAAGAGGTCCCTTGACGTGCTAACTTGTTAAAAATGACTCTCAAGAATTATTAAGTTACCAACTAGAATTAGGAAATAAAATATTACGCTCCAGCGAGAAATTAATCTTTATTTTCTTGTAATCTTCTTCTCGGAATTCGAGCAGTTTTATTGATAGGCCTGTGTAAATTATGTAGCTATCGGGATGAAAGCGACCGATATAGGTTTGTTAAACCACATTGGGGTCAAAATATGTCTTTTGTTTATGCAAGCGGCTTCTTTTCTGTTGCAAATAAAAATAAGGAAATGTTTTCGCACAACGTTTCGCTTCATTATGAGGTTTCTGGTGATGATGAGGGTGAAGTTGTGAACAGTAAAATCATTGTCTGAAGAGGGATTTTTCATGTTCTACTCATTAACCACTTTGGTTAAGGGGAACCATATTTGTAAACAAACTGGCAAATGAGGTTCATGTGTGTTATTTTCAAGCTTTTTCACACCATGCAAGCCTTTCAGTTTCAAAAGGAACCAGTGAGACGTTGTAGCCGTGTAGACATTGGTTTTCCGGAAGGGAAATAAGGTTGTTTAGGGGTCAATTAGTCCGGGAAGATTTTATATATGATTGTAGGAGCGTGATGAATTTGATCCATAAAAAAGGTAACTTTTAAATTAAATGGCTTCAAATAAAAAGGACCTTTTTTAATATCATACACGGCAAACTTTCTAAAGGGTATCTAAAAAGCGAAGCCTTTTTGAAAACCTGGGTAACGATTTTGCTTTGCACCAGAATTTGACGGAGCTGTTGCAGAATTTGGGTGCAAAATATTTGCAAGAAAGATAATCAAAATAGTCTCGTTTTCTTCCTTACATAACAATCGATATGGAAAAATTGTAAAGATTTCATCTGACTTGAACTATATAACAAAATTCATAATCGAAATTGTGGCAAACAGATTGAAAGAGGACGTGGTGCATCAAGGCTGTTACGAGATTCTTGTAATTAAGAGAACGACAGAAATCTCTGGAAAGTCTAAGTTAAATCGAATTGGGCGTGAACTAGTGTCTATAGCTTTCATGCACATCGATAGCCATGAGAGCTTTAGAAACTGGTATGAAACCCATTGTAATTTTTGTAACCCGGTGGCAATTCTTGTAACCATATCCTAAAAGAAATATGATTGCTGATTTACAATAGACAATACCAATATATATATATATATATATATACACATGTATATATAAAGATATATAAAGTATTTAAAATCCTTCCCTCTGGAAAATCATTTAAATTTTGTCGTGAAATATTTAGCAGTATTTTAGGCAGCCAATTTAAAAAAGCTTAAATAGATAATTTTAAACAAAGTAAGAAGCTATACATTCCCATTAGATTTACCTAATCGAAAAAAAAGTATTATCCTGTGATATTATTTAACTTGCCTTCTTTTCACTATTGGAAGGGTTTAGTGAAAACATGATGTTAACCTTACCTTAACCTTAATCCTCTCTGTGCCAGTAGGCACATAAGGCTCCTACATCACTCCACCACTTGGATCGGTCTGCAGCTGCTCGACGTGTTACGTTCCACGTGCTCGACCCTGCTTTGTTGCGCTCCATCTCTACCATTCTTCGGACCGATGTTAATGGGTTTTTGGGGGTTAGCAAAGAATCCCATCCGATGCTGAGCTTCCCGAAGGCTTTATCGCAGCGTCGTCAAAATTCCATTGTCGGCGGTCACCGCTGCACCCTGATATTCGTGAGTAATGATGTTCAAAGTTTCTGAAACATGGCTTTTTTACATGAGTGGGTTGTTAACCCAAACAAAACCCCCTACCTGGATGACCAGGGATCACATTTAGTCTGGTTTCGCCCCTTCGACTGTCTGGCATGGGAGGCCCTACCAGGAGCACAAGGCTCCAGCAGCATAGCTCTCGGGATCCACAAAGCACGCAAGCCTCCCAATTGCGACAAGATAGTGATCCTTTGGGAGGTGTTGTTTACCTTCACAGTTAAATTTACTTCTGCAATTGTTCATGTAAAATGACTTTCGAGACCAATTTGATATGACATAGATATACACTGAAAATTTGGTGCAATCCGCACGAAGTACAGGGAATTAATGTGGTTATCTTGGGGGATTTTAACACAGTTTTGAAATCACTCTTTTACGTTGAAATAACATTATCCTGACTATTTATATATTCAGTTAAAAAAGACAACAAAACCCAATATTGATGAGAATAAATTTTTATAAGTCAACAAAGCAATAATTATGTTGATATAAAAATTATAATTTTAGCAATAGTAGTAATGATAATAAAAGGATGGTAATGATAAAAACAACCAATGACAAAAATTAATAAATACATGTTCAACTTATATCTCTAACCATAACAAGGAATAGAAGCGAGAAAAGCAGTTATTTTCAGAAACTAACTTCCTTCTTTTTTATGTTCTGAAATGCAATGAGGTCTGTCCTTTTGAATAACTGGAAAATCACGTGTGTTATCAAATGGACACACGTACTACATAAGTGCCCAAATGGAAATACAGAATTTAAAACGAGTCATACCTTAACAATAAATAATAATAATAATAATAATTATCATCATCATCATCATCAGATCAGGAAGGATGAAGGCGAAGAACCAGGGGCATCAAATATCAACTGCTCATAGACAGGACGGTACTCAGAGATTGCAAGAAAACGCTTACAATCTGTCCATGTCTTGGATAGATTACAGAAAAGCCTATGATCTGGTCCCGCATAGTTGGATCAGCGAATGTATGGAGATGTTTGGAATGGCTAAGAATGTAAGGAACTTTCTTGAAAGAAGCATGAAACAGTGGAAGATATCACTAATATCCAACGGGGAAGAACTTCGAGAGTTTTTTGTGAAGAGGGTAATTTTCCAGGGAGATAGTCTATCACCACTATTATTTGCCCTTAGTATGATACCATTGTCACTGATATTGCGGAAAGTGAATGCGGCTTATGAATGGGAAAAGAAGGAATACAAGGTCAACCATTTATTGTTTATGGACGACCTGAATCTATACGCCAAAACTGAAGATAAAATGAGTATGCTTCTTAGAACCGTTCACATGTTCAGTAACGACATTGGTATGAAATTTGGGATGAAAAAATGTGGCATTTTGACATTGAAACGAGGAATGATTATTAGAAGTGAAGGAATTAAGTTAGCTGAGGACAAACAATGAATGAGGTTGAGGCCATTTTACGAGTCAAATTAACACTGTAAATAACACATCAATTTGCTGATCGAATTGGCCTTAACATCATGAAAACTATTATTTGTGCCAAACAGATTCATGATGAATCCATAACTATTGATGATGATGCAAAAAAAACCTTTTTGACGAGTTACCTAGTTGGAACATCTTGTCGTTTCTAACAACTCAGAAAGTAAAAGGAGATTGGGTAAAATACACAGCGTATTTGCCATGCTAATCAACCTGAAAAGTAAAGTAATGCAGCGTACATTGAAAAATTAGACTAATTTTAAGAATGTTACACTTTTACTATTAGCTAAACGGTGGCGAATGTTGGAGTCCAACAAACGTGAAAATATTTCAGAAGTACTTTTATGTCGCAAGTATTTTTTCCTGCATGAAAATTTCAAGTAAAATCCACTGCGAAGAACAAAATATGGCACTATTGCATTTAAAATCAAAAGATACAAACTTAAATGGCTCAAAAATGCCCTAAATAAAAATAATATCCTCAGTTTCCCTAAGACAGACATCAACCGGTAAAGGAACTAGAAGTGTCAGAAGTGCTCTTTTTTTAACACCAGCTACTTACAGCTCTATCTCCTTTTGGATGTCATCATTTTCATCTCTCCTGTTTACACGATCAAACCACTACAATCTTCTCTTTCTTAGTATACTCTACCTTCAATATAAATATGAATATATATATAACGCTCCCTTACGAAAGTTTGGTTGAGCACTCTATCTGAGATGGGAACCTGTTGTTAGCGTAATGCAATGCTCATTGCGCATGCGGGGTTTGAGCACTCTGGCAGGGTCCCACAATAACTCTTTAAAATGTGTTTGCTCCGGCAACATGACCAGAGAGTTATGTCTCAGAAGCTCTGTGCTGCACTGATGAGCCCACAAAGGGCGAAACAGTACTGTCTGCAGATTGAGTATATATATATATATATATATACACATATATACATCATTTGAGACAATTTATTCACATATTATACTTAAAAATCTCTACCAACTGTTTTTTGCTTCACTANGTTGAGCACTCTATCGAGGATGGGAACCGGTTGTTAGCGTAATGCAATGCGCATTGCGCATGCGGGGTTTGAGCACTCTGGCAGGGTCCCACAATAACTCTTTAAAATGTGTTTGCTCCGGCAACATGACCAGAGAGTTATGTCTCAGAAGCTCTGTGCTGCACTGATGAGCCCACAAAGGGCGAAACAGTACTGTCTGCAGATTGAGTATATATATATATATATATATACACATATATACATCATTTGAGACAATTTATTCACATATTATACTTAAAAATCTCTACCAACTGTTTTTTGCTTCACTAATTCTTGATTTCACCTCCTTACTGTATGCTCCATCTTGTTGTACTTTTTATCCTAGATGTACCGTAAGTAATATGGGTGTTAATTTCTAAAGGGAATTAAGTTTTATTTTTTCTCATTTTTATCCATTACTATACAAATGATACATGAGACCTAATTACTTTAAAAATCGGGTTTGTTTTTCATTCTTTTTCTCTCTTGGCAAGGTGGCAAGCGACTATTTATTTTCCCAAGGAGTCAGGATGGTTAAAGAGTGCTTAATTATAGAAGCGAGAGATGACGGCGGCTAAGAGAGAGTTAAAAAGAATGAAGATCGAACTTCTTCGGAGCGCGATGATCGAAGGAAGTCGCAGAGTTTCGTTCCGTGTATGAGGAAGCTGGCAGATACAAAGATGTTTTGCAAACCGGTTCCAAATCAGTGTTCGGCGAAGTACTTGCAGTGCTTGGAAAAAAGATAATGCGATATTCTTTGGTTATGCTAGTTTACTCCTGGCAAGACGGCAAGCGACCACTTATTTTTGCCTGGTATTATGAGATATGAAAGAAAGAGATTAACAAAAAGAAGAAAAGGATGACCAAACTAATCCGGAAAGTAGGAGAACAGTTTCTTTGTATGTGGGAAGAAGCCAATAAACTAGCAGGGTTTCTGGCAAAGTCTGGTTGCAGGACAATATACGAACAAGCACTTGTAGGAAGACGTGCAGATCATATAAAAACTGGAAATGGAAGTAACAGTAACAGTAACAGGAAAGGAAAGCTCGTTGAAACAATTTCCATAGGAACACTTATGAAAAAGAAGATGCAACTTCAGGACAATAAAGAACTGGGAAGAGTTGAGCAGCAAAAGTTGGTCCGACGACGTATTCAATACGACGTAAAATACAATTGAGGATGTGTGAGCAATAAAGAGATTACATCTAAAGATGACAACCATACTCATTACCAGGACTGGCTTATGCCTTATACACATGATAGATGGCTAATTACAAAAAAATGGCCCCCGTCATCTTCTTCCCCCTCCCAAACTTGCATGGTAGTGAAGGAGCGGTAATAGGTGCAAATCTGAATAGTTGGAAGCTAAAACTTGTTGTGTGTATCTATGGTCAATCAATCGATATTTGGGATGATTTCCATATTAAAAGATAGAGAAAAATGAGATAGCGATTGTCTTTGCAATCAAAACGTCAAGAACGTAGGTCAAGTCTGTCTGAAAATTAACTTCCAACGCTTAAATTTTGATCCAGCTAAGCTCTATGTAATATGACTTCTGATTGGAGATCAGTTCCTTAAGAAATTTGTCGGTCACACAACGTTCAGGAAAGAAAACTTAAACGTATAAACAGATAAGGAAATCAACCACACTGACAAGTCTAGCCAGCTAGCTCGCAAGATAATTGAATGGTTAGATGGATAAATAGAGAGAGAGATGGAGGAGGTGCCACAAACGAGGGTTTCTTTTGAAGGGCTGGCATGCTTGTCTGTTATCCTTTACAGTTGCATACATGAGCTACTGACCTCTCAAGTAGCCGGAGGCTCAAGCTAAATTGCTAACCAGAAAACAATAAAACAGAAGGTACTCGTCTTGTTTTCATGTTTCAAAATATATTTGGATAGAAAAATAATAGCATTAGCACAATAGTCAGAATTCCATCGGTTTAAGTAAATCTTAATCTTACAACGCGAAGAATCATAAAACATAATACATACATACTTTCATTATGAATAGCGAATGTTTACAGAAATCTATAATTCACTACGAAAATTCAAATGTCAAAATGACAAACCCCATAAAATACAACTTGACTTACTTTCTTTTCATCAATTATCCATTCAATTTTTATTTGTCCAATTTATGACGTCAATTATCTTTCACACTTCCCAGAAGTGATGACACCATCTCGGCAGTAGTACTGTTACGATAATGTCAGTTGCTTTCCCTTCGTCTGCCTTTTTTCACAAGGCAAATTATTTAGCAATACTATATACTTTTCGATTGAGCACCACTTTGTGCCATTAAATCAAATTAAGGTGAATTCCACAACAAATTTTTTAGATTAATTTCAGTGGGTTTTGTGAATTACTAATTGTTATCACGGAAAAGTGGTCTCCAAGCCTCAATCTTTCTATCTTTTTACACATATTTTTTTATGATATCTTTTTAATTAATTTTTTATTAATTTTTATTTATTGGTTTCCTCCCTCTCCCAATTCGATCAAAGAAAATATATAGATTTTAACAGCCCGACTATTAAAATGGGCAAAAGAAATGAGTGTGGCACTTTCATGGATTTACACTTGGTTACTTCTGAAGATCCTGGGCACCAGAAGTGAAGAATGTATCCAATAAAACGTAGCAACCAACCAAGAACACAACTCACAAATGAAACAGATTGAAAAACACGTCATCCTTGGAATACCATTGCTGCCGTGTATGACAAAATGACGAGCAAGAATATACTTCCATTCGTGGAAACTTATTTTGGGAATAACGATGACATTTTGTTGACCTGGTCCACTCAGTGCCCAGTAAGAACATTTACAATAACTAGTGCTAAAAACTTGATTAGATGAGAGAAATAATTATGTTGGATCTTACATTTAACGAAGCAAACAAACCATATCACAATCGACCTGTCTAGTAACTGACTCATTAAAGTCAACATCAACATATTCTTGGTCAGAATATTATTTAAAAGGTAGTTAGCTACAAAATAATATGTTTGCACATATCTCCCTGGTCATGTTTCAAAATATAAACAATCTTTCATCTTTTCCCTCCATGTCGTCCTGGACAACACATTAAAAATACAAATTTCAGAAGAAATTCCTGGATACTATTTGAACTCAAACTTTTGAAATAAAAATTCAACTAAGCATTTCGAAAACAGGATTCTGGGACATGTCTCACACTTAAACACCTAAAAATGAAGTCTGGATTTAATGTTTAATGTACTTTTCTTCTTCTGTCTAGCTAAACAATACGTGAGCTCTTTACAAAAGCTGGGATTTATCTCAGCGTACCCTCTGTTTGTGACTATCGTCTTTTCTTACTACTGTAATAAACTATAAACAGCAATAATTTGTGAACTACCTAGGTCTTACCTTGCTAAGCAGCGTTAAGGAGCGGTCAATAAGAATTGAAAAATGTTAAAAAATGTTAATATTACCAACAAATAAGTAGCATTATCTCCCGTATTTTTTCAAATAAAAGCTGACTTTTATTATATTATCATATGGACAAAAGGCACCTTCTATTCTACATCGGCTCTTATTGGATAGGGCCTGGATGTAATTCTTCTGATAATACGCTCTTTTGAAGCCATTGTACTGCATTCGAATAGTTGAAGAAGTAAAGCTGGAGCGGATCTGGAATTGTGTAACGGGATAAACTGATCCAGTCAGATTTTTCAAGACCGGAATTAAGTTTTTTTTCTTCCAACATTTTATTTGCTGATTTCTACAATGGAATTTCTGCCCTCAGTCCTCAGCAAAATTATAATGCAATTTCAAATCTCATTACAATGTCGGTACCAAACATTTTCAATTGATCACATGTCTTCTTCCAAATAAATACGTTTTTTTTCTGAAACTGAAGCCGCGGCTTCTGCCTTTAATGACGTGAATCACGACATTGGCTGTAAATCTTGGGTGGCCCTGGACGACTCAAAATAAGCCGACAATATGTCTATGAATGAAGACGAAACGGGTTTAATTGAGCAAAAGAAAGCGCTGCAATAGATATCTCTGAAACATATTAGCTTTCAGAGTCCATAACTGCGTAAATTACTTGTGTTATTCCTTTCTTTGTAAACGTTTATACCGTTGAAAAACCAAAGGCGCGGAAAATATAACTTGTGTTCTTTTGAAGAAAAGCGCTTTTATTTGAGAGCGCTATTTATAAAAGGGTGGCTTCTATTGGAAAAAATACGGGATTTCTTAGGCTTATGATTCATATGAATAAAAAGCTAACACTATATCCAAATACATAGTGTACAAAACATTGTGTTATTAAAACAGTTTTCTTACCAATGGTATTACTATGTTCCTTCCGAATGTTAAAAATGCGTAAAAAAGCGCTTTAATGTTAATACTCGCTCCCTTCTGTCTAAAACTCAACGACTGTCACGTATGCAAGAGCCAAAACTAAAATTTTGCCTGATAGCTTAAATAAAACTAGTTTACAACACAAATATTTCATCAACAAAACAAACGAAAAATTTGGTAGTCGGCTACAACGATATAGCACAAGATCCGAAGAAGATATTTACAAAGGAACATTGCACAAAAACAAATTAAATGGAGTGGAACCTGTGAAGGAAGGTCAAGGTGTTTGTTAAATGCCCAAAATGGCTTTGCAATTAAGATGGTCAAGTTCATTCAAAAATTGAAAACAATCTTTATCTTATACATCAAAATCAATGAGTGTAATACGCTTAGCGAAAAACGTTAAAGGAAATATATGTATATATATATAATATGTATTTATTACTGTCTTTTTACAAAAAAAAATAAACAGAACTACTGTTGATTCAGCCTACTAATGACCAGTCATTTACAGCAAACTCTTTTCGTATAATGGCTTCTTATACGCTAAAACACGGTGTTTGAAAAATGGGTTTCGATCACAGAAATTGGAAGCCAACATTAGATGAAGTTCACCTTGCAGAATTTTCTTTTCAGCCTCAAGACAACGGATGGGTCCTTATTTGTTAAAAAAAAATTATTTATATATATATATATTGACAAGCAAACGATCGCCGTTTGGCCAAGATGAGTAATTTCCAGAACGAAACATTTTGTAACCACAAAATGTTTATGAAGTAAACATTCTGTTTTCAATTCCCTCACACTGACATCCCACTTCATGTAAATTATCTCCTCAAGCATAGTATCGTGAGGGCAATAGTTTATTAATTGCATCTGGGTATAGGGAAAATAAGGCAGCCAAACATAAATACAAACGAGAAAATAAAATGCTTTGAGAATGCATTTCCCTTTGGTTACTTTGGTTACTTTTTTAGTCTGCTTAGATGACTGAACTACTGGAAAGAAGCTATACAGCTTTGCAATATAACTTCTCACTTGCAGACTTTCAAGCAACAATGTCTCCAACAAAAAGTTGGTCCTCTGTTTGACCCACCTTGCAGTTACAATATTCCATATTCATAAAGATTAAAATTAATATTATTGATTTTGCCATTTAAGGCACTATTTGAGCTTCATGCACCCTCTGTTTTATACGGAAGGTCAGTAATTATGGAGGGAGGGAGGGAAGGCGGGAGGAATGACTATAATACAGAAAACTGGGTGACAAATATATCTGATGTCCCCAGTGTGCAAATGGTGACCCACACTACACGGTACAATTTCTGGATAAAATATATTGGATATATTAGGTTACAATTACACCACAAATAAATTGTGAGATGTTACAATAGTATATTGATATAATTATCTTAATCTAAATACTTTTCTATGGCTACTTTAAAAACTTTTGGATCCTTGTGCCAGTCAGGGTGCTTAATGCCAGGTATTTCATAGACATGCAAGCAACCTCGCTCGTTCATCGTTTTTAAACCAAACCAGTCCTTGATATAGAACTGTAGACAAAAAGGAATTCAAATTGAATTTTTAACAAATAAAATGGAATACTGACTGACTGACTAACTAACTAACTAACTAACTAACTAACTAACTAACTAACTAACTAACTAACTAACTAAGTAATTAACTAACTAACTAACTAACCGACTAACTAAGTAATTAACTAACTAACTAACTAACTAACTAATTAACTAATTAACTAACTAACTAATTAATTAAGTAACCAATTAACTAACTAATTAATTAATTAACTAAGTAATTAACTAACTAAGTAAGTAATTAACTAACTAACTAACTAAGTAATTAACTAACTAATTAACTAACTAACTAATTAATTAACTAACCAACTAACTAACGAACTAACTATTTAATTAATTAACTAATTAACTAACTACGTAATTAACTAACTAATTAACTAGTTCACTCGAAAAATCGATGTAAAATGTCGTGTAAACCATGGGGTAAAAAGAATGTCTCCGTGCAAAATCCAATACACATGTCAACATAAAAACGTACTACAGGTAGTAACATTTCTTAAACATGGAAATTAAACTGGACCATTTCTAATCATTTCGGCTTATTTTGTTAGTTAACAGACAATTTTTCAGTAGGCACTGGTCTCTCACGCATGGCCATAAGCACAAGTGCAGTAATATCATACGATAGATTTGGGTGAGACTCGAACCGTACAAGTATCACACTTACATTGCTTACTTGTCAAAGTGGTCCCATATAATGGATCAAATATGGAACGTTGAAAAACTAAATGTTGTGGAAGCGAGGGTATAATTCATATTTCTTTTATCAAAATCTACAATTACAAATTAAAAGCACAAATGAACTCTTAGCAAGCTTTTTTTCATTATCTGTTTCTGGCAAGGTAACAAAACCCGACGAATATCAGAACATCGTTTCTTCTTGATGCTGTCCGGGCTTACATTCTAGTAGGGCGAGATGATATCTTGTCAATGTCTGCTATGAAGCCACTTCTGCCACGTTTCCTAGGATCGTGGGTTTCCATTGTGAATTATCCAAAGGCACTGTCGCTGTACCATCAAAGTTACGTACTGTACGCGTACTTGTTTGTCTGCAGAGCTTCATAAAAACTCAGATGACTGAATTGCTGTTAGTCTTCGCCCTCCACACATAAATCCTGATAAAATCTACACAATACACTCTCTACTGAGTGTCAAGCTATTCGCAAATTTTGTTGATACTAGCACACTCGTGACATTACTTTTTAAATAAATATCGTTTTTGTTACCTTGTTTGTTAGAATTCGGAGTTCTACAGTCAATTATTTCAATATTATATCCAAACAAAATAATACTTAACAAAGCCCCTTGGGGTTCTTACACTCAATTTATTGACAAGTCTGCTCCTAAACAGGTTGTCTCTTGTATCGTGCTAGAGATTACCTTTGGCCTAAGCCATCTTGCATCTCTATAAATCTACCATCCGCCCTTGCATGGAATACTTTTGCCATATCTAGACAAATGTTCCATCATCTCATCTAGATGTTCTAGATCATGTTCAGAGGCGTGTTTGTAACTTGACAGGTCCAAAGCTTTACTGTTACTCTTTAACCTTTGGCTCTTTAAGGAAAAGTGACTTGTCTTAATCTTTTCTGTAGGTATTGTCATGAGAATGTTTTAATGAGGTTTCCTCGTTGATGCCACCTTCATTTTTTCTCTTGTGTCACTCGTTTCTCTCTTCATGCAGTCATTGTTCCTCATTGTAATAAATATTTCTTTTATTGTAATTTTTTCCCTTAGAATGCAAGATAACATGTTAATGTCACAGGCTATTGGGAAATGAAAATACACTGAGTTCAAATCCACACTCCTATTTCGACCTCTGATAACGCCACAATCAATAACTATTTAAACATATGTTTGGCAATGTTCTCATATTCAATGTAAATTATTTTTGCGACTGGGTATTTTTCACCATTGCCACGTACGTACCGTCACTTCCTTGATGTCATGTAACGATACCAAACCCTGATGCAATTATCATGATACAAGTAAAATATCAACATAGAAAAAAATTACCTCTTGCTCTTTTAAGGGTGCAATTTCGAAATTTGGTCCATAAAATTCGCCAATACTAAAGGTGAAAAATAGAAGTTTTCACAATTTGTTAGCGTATTGAGCAAAATTACTCTGGTTATTTTTCGAAAAAAGTTTACCACGTTAAATCATGTTAAATTATGTTAAATTATGTCAAATTATGTTAAATTATGTTTCACATTTAATCTAACATTTTAACTGCAAGCAAAATCAAAGAAATGTTTCACACATTCTAAGGTTATCCCTCAAATGTCACTAATTTGCCATGTTCATTAAACCTCATATATTTTAATTATACAAAAGAATATCTAAACAAAAGACCACACGATGAAATAAAATTAATGACAAAAATTTAACATCCATTTATTTGTTTTCATAAAATTATGTCTGGAGTGACATGTTTACTGTTTCGCAACAACAAACAAAGTTGGTTGTGATGGCGTCAATATTGTTTACTTTTTTGGTGCTTTGTGATCATCGTCGTCATCATCATTATCATCACCCTCAGCTATAAAGAAAAAGTGAGTTGACTTTCGCACGTAAGGCACTGTTCCCAACTCCGACAACCCATTCTTTAACATTATCTAAACAAGTGGTAAGGGTAAGGTTATCACCCCTTCCCTTACCTATAACCCCTCCCCTTACCTATCACCCCTTCAAGTATTGTGTTGTCGATATTCGTCATTTTCACTACAGAAACCAACATTTTCATTGTCCTGTACTCAGTTGTGGAAAATGGTGCTGTAAAAAGGTGCTTACATTATTCCTTATTTAAATCCTAGTGTTTATTTCAAATATATCTAGGCAAAACCCCACTTAAATTGAAAAAAACTGCTATAAATGTGTACCGTTTGAACTTTGGATTACTATGAGATTGACATATAAGCGATGTTTAAAAATGGGTTCGGTGGCTGCAAGGTTACAACAATGAAAAACATTAAAAGTTTGTCACGATTTACATATATCTTCCATTTTTCCTTCAATATATTGTCTGCTCGCCTCATACTCCTTTTCCCCCATTAACCTGAGGCAGCCTTTACACGATTCATGAAATCTAACCTGTCCTCGCAGTTCTTTTAAAGGAAACTTCCCTCCATTAATCAGCTTCAATTTCTTCTTCAACGCCCTGAGGACCCGCAAGACCTGATCAAGTCTCCAGATATATCTTTCTTCCTTCAGCCTCAAATCAGAGCTTGGAAGGAGGGGGTGTCAGAGTGTACCGTATCAGACCCACTTACATTTCCCATCATCTGTTACAGTCAATGCCACAAGGTTCCCTGGCTCAGCATCACACCATAGGTAGATTTAATCAGAAAGCTTGTCCTGACTGGTTCTCAACCCCACATCTCTTCCAGACAGTTTTGCTTGAAATACCATCTCTTGTCATCGCAGACACTGCTTCTGTTGTGGTAAGAGATGATAGAACAAATCCTGGCATAAAACAAATTAGCACTTGCGCAACAGGGAGTTATCGAACAAGCTTAATAAAATAATGGCAAAATGCCTTTTTGGGCTAAATCTTTTACAGCTTTATAGTTTTGACCCTCTAAAAGAATTGTAATCAAAATTGGAAAGATATTACCTCTCCCAATCCATAGGCAATGGCCGTGTAAAGTGTGAACTATTTATGTCAAACAGTGCAATCATATGTTTTGTGTTGATCTAATGACAGCGTCATTAACAAGATCGACAGCAAACTTATCATTAGCTCACCTGGACTGCCAAGGTATAATAACTCCATCGTCTTTTCCACCAACTAAAACTATTCTGTCAAGTTTTAAAAAGTTTTCTCTTGCTTCCTTTGCAACTAAACAAAAACAAAAAAAAAGTGAAAAAAGGAAAGCTCTTTTTATTAACACAGTTCAAATCTCTCTAGTTTCAAAAATAGCATACACTACGCAAGATTAAATGCATCTGCTATTATTAAAGGATGTTTTAAAGTATGTATCTACTTGTTCACCTGCACTGTAATACAATGAAAAACCCAAATGGTTTACAGTCAAAAACAACATGAATAACAACACATTAATTACCGTGACATTTTTCCTTCCTTGTGAAGGGTTTGCCACAAGAAATTACACCAACTATTCCTATTACAGGCAACAGCTAAAGATTGGTCATTCGCAAATCATCCTTTTCAATGCCACACTTTTTGAAGTCGCGCTTTGTCTCTTTTTTTCTAACGTGCATATTTTATAACTCCTATTACCCATGACGTATTATCCTTGCGTTCTGTTTGACCAGTTTATCTAAGTCTATCTACTCTGATTACCTTCATAAACAAAGAATTAAAAAATGAAATGAGTGCTTTGTAATCAGTGTCAATTACAATCCACAAAATTACTTCACCTTTCAACTTGCTAAGAGCCGGCTTTATTGTATTTGTTCCTCTTTATTAAATGATAGTAATTTTTGTGTCTTGGACGTAAACTACTTGTCTTTCCTTTCAACTCTAAATGTACTGTCCGTGTGATTACCACTTTGAACAACCAACGATAAGCTTAAAAAACAGTAGTAGATGAGAATAAATTTCACAAAATAATATAGTGAAAACATCTACCTAATTTATTGTAGCCTTTAGCTTTCGGATTGTTGTCAAGTGGTGGGAGGAAGGTACACCTATTCTCATATTCTTTTTTATACTCGGTGCGCGGGTCTGAAACAAAGAGAGAAAAATGCACACATAAAGAAATAAATAAAAATATATACATATAGTTATAAAACAATTATATCTATAAGAAAACCGCCATTGTTAGGGGTATTATCATATTAAAAGAAATTGAGTCCGTTTGACGAGCAAGGGTATAAAATCAATAAATTTAACGATCGATCGATCAGTTTATTCATCTAATTATTTATTCATTCATCTATCCACTTATTACGTACGTATGAATGTATGTATGTATGTGTAAGTCATGTACACACCAGCACCTGGTGAACCATATATTGTACCAGATATCCGTGTCTGTGGTAGTTCATTAGGTGTGGTAGACACTTTTGTGTATCTTGGTAGCACCCTGTCAAGAGATGGTTCCTTTGATGCAGAAATACACAAGTGGATACAGAAAGCCTCTGTTCCCTTTGGAATGCTCATTAGTCCCATGTCAGATCAATGCCACTTTCTAACCTCCTTCCAAGGCCACACAGTCGGTCATGTGTGATGTGTGGCAAGGTTTGCAAATCAGCGCCAAGTCTGAAAAGACACATGGCTATACACAGACACCAAATTTCACAAGGTGATACCATCAATCCAGTGAAAGCTTCTTCTTTCGTCTGTCACCTAAGTTTCAAGCATTGCAGATCAGAAGCTGGTCTAAAAAGTCACTTACGAGGTCACGCAAGAAAAGACAGAAATTTTACTGACAACAGCTGAAGTCATAGACGGCAATCATCCGCAAGATGGAGCAATCACCATGTGTGTACATATGTATGTATGTATGTATGTATGTATGTATGTATGTATGTATGTATGTATGTATGTATGTATGCATCTATAGTCTATAAAATGCCTTAATAGCAGGGTCTCCATTAGTCTTTGACAACCTAATCCAGCTTCTGGACTTCTAGTGGCGGAAATGTTTCAAACTAACAGGAGAAGGGGTGAAAGGCGAGTTACTGGCGCCTTAAAACCAGTTTGCTTCGGGTTGGTGAAGCTCGTTAGTCTTGGTTGTTATTTTACCTAGGGAAGGCACACTCTGACCAAAAACCTGCAGTTAAAATGTTGCCAGCTATCTAGCCTTGCTTGTTGCTGGAACCAGGCCATTGATACCGAGAGTAGCTCTGCTGTTGTACAAAGTTTTGTCACTACAAAAAAGACTGTACAGATATTCCTTCAGATCTCAACATCAATCTGTTCGAAAGTTCTGTGGCGATGGTGGAGTATCGACGCATGTAGGCTTGACAGGCTGAAAACATGAAGTCACAATTCTGCCATAGGGGGCATGGGGATTATCGCTTTTCACACCACCCAAGGCAGGTCTGTATTTCGGTGGAGCCTAGTGTGACTGAGCAGCTTTTTAGGATAACACTGCTCACCCAAAACTGGGGTGGGGCTAGAAAATGTGTTCTAAAAAAAATCTGGCTTAATTACTGGTTAGCTTCCTGTGGCTGACAGCTGTCCTTATTTGCAGGAACAGAAATAAAAGTAGATGTATTATCAAAAGACTCCCACTTCAACTCTGCTCCTGGAATGTCAGAACATTAATAGACAATAAAATAATATCTGGGCGTAAAACTGTCATCTTTGTTAACGAACTGCCAAGATATACGTGGAAATTGCTGCTCTATCTGAAGCCCGCTTTGCTTACACTATATTCTGGCCTGGCAAATCAGAGAATCAGAGACGTGAAGCTGGTATAGGTTTTGCAGTGAAAAATACATTAGAAAATAAAATTAAACAGCCAGTAGGTGTCAATGAGCGAATAATAAAGATTCCTCTCAATGCTAGATGACTTTTCTCTCGGTTTATGCACCAACACTTGTGTTTCCTGTGGAAGATATCACTTATTTCTATCATGCCCTATGAGCACTTGTTACTAACATTTCGAAAGGTTAAAATGTAGTCATTCTTGGTGACTTCAATGCTCGTGTTGGGTCTGACAGTGAAACATGGAAGCCTTTGGGACCTCATGGGATTGGTAATCTCAACTCAAATGGTTTCTGCTGCTCCAGCTCTGCACTGAACTCTATCTGGTTATTACCAACACTTTCTTTTACCAAAAGGAGAAGCACAAGGCAACTTGGTTCCATCTTCAGTCTAAGGATGGCCACCTAGATGGCTTTATAGTCTGTAGGAGCAGTGACCTTAGCAATTTCTGCAAGGTCAAGACAATGGGTGAATAAAGTGTGACACATCATCTAATGGTTTAGGCTAAAATCAAAATTTCTATTTGCCGTATGATCCGCTTCAGAGGGGTCAAACCACCAAAACGCATTGATGTTTCCAAGTTAAAGGGTGTTAGTTATGGAGATGCTTTGAGGTCAACTTTTGAGCAATCCGTTTTCTCGGGTTGTGACTGGGAAAGATGAAAGACATTATCTTCGAGAAGGGGGCTGACACTCTGGAAATGAAAATGACCAGGTATTGGGACTGATTACGTGATAACTGTGATGAAATCAATGTCCTCCTTAATGAAAAGAGAAGAGCTTACAAAATACATCTCAGCTCTTCATCTTCAAACAGGTTACATCATGCTGCCAATTTTCTTAATGTAATAAGGAGTGTTCAGCGGAGGTTGCGCCAAATTTAGAATAAGTGGTGATCAGATCTGTCTGAACAAATGCAGTTGGCTTTCAACAGGAAAGACATGAAAATGTTCTATCAATTATTACAGCAGGCTTTTGGTCCATGACCTTCCTTGATCACTCCACTTTTGGCAAAGGATGGGACCACCTGATAAAATAATGGGTCGCTGGTTTGAGCATTTCCAGGATCTCTTTTACAACTCTTCTGTTGTGGATGATACCGCAGTGGATAGTATTCCTTAGCAAGATTTCCAACTCGAGCTAGATATTGAGCCATCTCTCACAGAGGTTATTGGAAGCATTAAACAGATTAACACAGCCAAAGCACTAGGTCTTGATGATATTCCAGTTGAATTGCTGGTTCATGGTGGTATAAACATTAACTAAGGCAGTACACTCTCTGCTTATGTCTGTTTGGAATAATAATCCTATTGCTCAGGATTGAATTGATGCCATTTCAGTCACTCTTTACAAAGAGAAAGGCAAGAAGTCAATTTGTGATAGTCATCGTGAAATTTCATTTGTTGACGTTGTTGGAAAGGTATTTCCGAGAGTGCTTTTGAATCAGTTAGATTTGTGTTTGCAAGGAGACTATTTCTGAGTGCCAGCCTAGTTGTCGTGTTGGGCGTGGAACTGTTAACATGATTTTCTCCGCCAGGCAGCTCATTGAGAAATGAAAAGAGCAAGGTCTCCCTCCCTCTTTCTCGAGTATCTGTAGACCTAACCAAGGCTTTTGACACTGTAGATCGTGGTGCTCTCTGGAAGGTGCTTGGCAAATATGGTTGGGCACCTGCATTTGCGGATGAAATCAGACAGTTACACCATTCTATGAAAGCTTGTGAAAGTTTCAATAGTCAGTTATCAAAGGAAACTCCTATTGACAATGGAGCGAAACAGTTGGGGGGGGGGGAATCTTGCCCCAACTCTATTTTCACTTTATTTGACTCCGGTCCTGTAGTACCCTTTCCATGATTGTGACATAGGAGTTTATTTTAGATTTAGAACAACTGGTAAAGTGTCCAACTTAAGGAGATTCCAAGCGAAGACTCTTGTATGTGGAAGTTTAGTTAGGGGGCTCCTGTATGCTGATGATGCCGATCTTGTTGCTAATTCTGCTGGTGACATGCAGTCTGTTTTGGATCGCTTTACTGATGCATGTACTCGTTTTGGTTTGGCAATCAGCATTGATAAAACCAAAGAAATGTATACTCCTGCACTTCACGAGCTTTATGTAGAGCCTGCCATTTTTGTTAATGGAAAAGGGCTTGACGTTGTCAAGCATTTTGTTTACCTCGGCAGTGCTCTCTCAAATGATGGCTCTCTCGATTTTGAAATCAAGAAAAGAATCAGCAAAGCTTCAGGTTCTTTTGTCAAATTAGAAGACAGTGTTTGGTCTGATGCTGATTTCACTCTGAAAACCAAATTTTCTGTATACAAGACCTGTGTGTTGGGCACTCTTTTGTATGCCTCAGGGACATGGAGTCTATATCAGTTACAAATCAAGCTATTTCAGAGATTTAACCAACATGGTCTTAGTCACATTCTTGAAATCATGTGGGAGAGTCGCACCTCCAACACTACTGTCTTGTCCAAATCAAACAGTGTAAGTATATCATCAATGGCAATGAGAAGTCAGATGTGCTAGTTTAGCCACTTGATATGAATGGACAACTCTAGGCTACCCAAGCAACTTTTCTGTGGTGAAATGACATCTGGAAAAAGACGTTAGTGTAAGCCACGAAAGAGGTTTAAGGGCAATGTTAAGGAGAACCGGAAGCATATGAAGATTGCTGAAGACAGCTGGGAGGCATTAACTTTTGATCGTGAGCATTGGAGAGGTTTAATCTTTTAAGGTCAAGTTGTATGAGAAGCGCAGAGTTTCTCGTGCTAAACTGAGGAGAACCTGCAAGAAGCATGAACTTTTTCCAGTTGAATGTGGCCTTCTTTGGCCTTGCAAAGTGTGTAGTCGGTCTTTGTTTTTAAGGGAGGGCTGGTGAATCATCAGTGCACTTGACCCAGAATAATTTCTTTTGTGCCCTTAACTGCTACTACTACGGAATCTTCAATTTACCCTGCCCAAAATCTGCAAATCGTCTGGTGGACTCAAGCAACACCTCAAGATTTATAGAGATGAATATTCCACTACTGCCACCCCGAGGGATCACTTGGAATGCCATGTCTGTCACAAACTGTCCAAGTCGCTTGCAGACGTCATGAGTGGAAAGAGCAGGTAAAAGAAAGAAATGAAGGAATGGCAATTGTTTGACACGACGGAGCAATCATGTGTGTATGTATGTATGTATGTATGTATGTATGTATGTATGTATGTATGTATGTATGTATGTATGTATGTATGTATGTATGTACGTATGTATGTATGTATGTATGTATCTGTTTGCCTGTCTGCCTCTCTATCCCTGTCCATCTATCTATCTATCTATCTATCTATCTATCTATCTATCTATCTATCTATCTATCTATCTATCTATCTATCTATCTATGTAAGGCGATAGCTGCTTGAAATAGGTTACCTCCAACAAACTTTTTGGGAGAGTGTCTACAATCCCATGGATGTTGGGCTTTTTTGTTTATCTGGGTACACAGGCTAGTCCAACAATTTTTTCAAAATTTCCTTTCCTGGGCTAAATTTTCTAACTAATATACGTTCTCGTATTAATTCATGTTGTTAGCAATCAATAATTCAGGGTTCTTTTCATTTGCAAATTTAATTTCCTTTTCTATAACAAATACTATGGTAGTTCTTCCTCTTCCTTGAAACTTTTTCCTGTTATCATGATTTTCAAAATAGTATATGCTTTCCTGTGTCTTCTTTCAGCTTCAGAATATGTGCTTTTATTCCGATTACAAGAATTTATTCCACGTCTACTTTCTGGTTTCTCTACTCAATGGGCTAGCATTATTACCCATTTTGTGTACTTCTTCATTGCTTATACTTGTCTCCAAGTATACTTCCATACTTTGCTCAACTATTTTCGATAAAATGAGTCCAGCAAATTTTTTTTTAGCTGTGTCATTCCTTAAGTACAGAGTTATAAGTATGAACTGATTTAACCAATATGTTGTATAACTTCAACCTTTTCTTAATGTGACTTTTTGTTACTTACTCTTACTTACTCTTCGGTTTAACGGTTCCCTCTGTTTGGGAGTTGGACAATGCCAAATTGAGGCTTGATTCGAGCGTGCCACACTGAGCGATCTTCAGCAAGATTAGCAGGAAGACGAAGATAAGCAAGATCTTTTTTCACGCAGTGAATCCACTTTTTCTTTTGTCCGCCTGCAGCAACATTTCCTTCAACTTCGAAAGTTCGAATCGTGTTGGGCCATTTGTCGCCCATTCTCTCAAGATGCCCAAACCATCTTAAGCGATTGTATCTCAGTTGACTATTGATATCACAGATGCCGCGCATCTCTCTCAAATTGGCAGTTGATTCGCGATCGCTTAACTTTACAGAAGACATCCAGCGGATCATAGAGTTTTCATTCCTTTCTAAGCGATATTGGTCATCGACTTTCAAAGCCCAGGTCTCAGACGCATATAGAAGAATGCTTCTAACGCAGGTCCGGTAGACATAACCTCGCTGCCTCAGCGAAATCGATTTGTTTGTTAAGATCGTTAGAAGCTGTCTAAAACTTCGCCAAGCTTTACAAACTCGATCCGTAGTTGCATCAAAACATGTGCCTGACTGGTTGATGGTATCGCCAAGATAACAAAACGATTTGACGACTTCAAGTGATTCGTCTTCAATATTGATGATTTCAGGATCATTATCATTTACCTCTGTTATTTCACCTCTGCATTTTCTACATCGAAAGTTTGGATCAAGTCTAAGAACCTTAATATTAGTGCATTTGTGATGGGTCCAATGCTGGCAGCCCGAGCAGAAGATCGAATTACTACCAACGCCAAAACCACAAACCCCACATGGGTACTTTGATTTGTCTTTCTGACGAGGAGCATTATGCTTGCTGAACATCACTTTCGTTTTCTTCATATTAACTCTAAGCCCTTTTGAGGCTAAGTTTTCTTTCCAGATTTTAAACCTTTCAATAAGACGGACAATTGAGTTGGCTGCAATTACTAGATCATCCGCATATAGAAGTTCCCATGGGCAGCCTATGCGAAACTCTCCTGAGAGTGCCTCCATCACGATAGCAAACAAAAGAGGACTAAGGACAGAACCCTGATGTACACCGACTTTAACGGTGAATTCATCACTTCGACAAGAGCCAAGATTTACCTTAGATTTGGCATTTTTGTACATTGATTTTACAACTTGAATTAGCCACTCCTCGATTCCAAGTTTGCGCATGGACCACCACAGAACTTTTCGTGGGATGCGATCAAAAGCTTTCTCTAGGTCAATGAAGGCAAAGTAAAGGTACTTTTTCATACTGATGTGTTTCTCATGAAGTTGTCTAAGGATAAAAATGTTTCTTAACTAAATTTTGTTCATATTGTTGACGGCTGGAGTGGCAAAAGATTTGCGTCTTATTATGTGTTCAGAGTCTACCAACAAACTCAAACTCCCTAATTTACAAGAATGAAGCCATGGAGTGCATAATTTCATTTTAGAAAATGGCCAAAACATCCAAGTACTGCACCTGTAGGGTATGGGCACATTTACTTAAATAAATATTCTCTCTTTACATTTGTATGAATTAGAAACTTGTTTTAAAAAATATGGGGAAGGGGATATTTTCCCATATTATTGACCCCCAACCAAATTCCGCCTTCTTCTTTTTGTGGTAATTAAACACTCAAAGGCAAACGTGTAGGGCTCATTAACCTCCAACACTTTCAAAAAATGGGGATCTTTCTTTACTACAGGCTTCTCAAGGTCTTAGCTCAAATATTACTTATTACCAGGAAAACTAATGCACTTCCCTTCATTCTACAAATGTTTTCACCACCTACTTTCCAATGCCCACTAGGTTGTCACATTATCTACATTATCCTTTCCAGTGAGCAACTTTTAAGAGAAATACAAAACTTTAGGGCATATCTAATCATCATGCGAGCTCAATCTATGGAAAAAGACCTCATGCTGGGGCGATGCGGAGGGAAGCGCAAGAGGGGAAGGCCTTGTGGCAGATGGATTGACGAGATTATGACAGTAACGGGAAAAGACATGCAAGAACTGGCTGCAGCCAAAAAGGACAGCGAAATGGAGAAGGATCGTTATGGGTGTCACCAGAAGTGAATCACCTGAGTAGAATTTAGGTTCATTTTGTTGTTCATCTAAACTGAAAATGCTACCTGTTGCTGTTAATCCAAGAGTTATACATATTATTTGATTTGCTTACGAAAACTACACTATTTCTTTTTAAGGGGAGATATAAATGGTTTTATACAAAAAGACACCAAAGGTTTATGTTTTACTTATGTCTTGCATATATATTTTAGCCAACAAAAAGAAAAAATTTTTACAAAATGCTTAGGTAGAGAGAATTGTTCCTTGTGTGATCAAACAGGTGTTATAAGATCTGCATTTGAGACTAGAAATAAGTATTAAATTAGTTATTTTTATCCATCTAGTACACATATTTACTGAACACTAATATTTTTTTTAGTATACACTAGCAAAGAACAAACTTTAGGTACCAAAAGTAGTCTATTATTTATTTCTCATCTATTTTTCTATATAAAAGCCATCTCCAAACAAAGTAATTGAAACAAGAAAAGTTTTCTTTGAAGAATATTCATATAAAAAATACAATTACCTCTCCAATAATTAGCAAATGAAATTGTCACCTGTGCAATATACGTGTACATAAACCTGCAATAGAAAAACAACAATTACTAAGAAAAACCAATTACACAATCTACAACGCTAAGTACTTATTTAAAAAAAATTAAAATTTACAATTTAAAGAAATTATGCAAACTTGGACATAATTTATTCGTATTAGCATTTGCATTAGCATTTGCAACTAAAAGTAATCAAGTTAACTTTGCAATTCATAATTAAAAGTAATCTAGCAAACTTTGCAATTAAGGATTTTAGGTACTTAAAAATAAAATTAAAATATACAATTACAAGAAGTCTAGTAAACTCTGACAAAATCTATTCATGCTATCATTTCAATTAACAGTGTTGTGTTATTACTAATAGGTTGAACTAAACCACGAATGAAGCTTTATATAGACTTTATTACTTCAGCTCTAAAGATACAAGTTTACAAATGGCGGAGCACTCAGGAAAAAAGCCCCGGATGGACGCTCTTACTCGTGACGTCATATTTAAAGGGACATACACCATATAATAGTTAAAGGGACATAACTCCACATCCCCCTTACAAGTATAAAAACAAAGGTGTTTTTATAATTAAGAACAGTATCATAACACAATGTGAAAACCCATAAAATATACAATATGTGTGACTTTAACTGATGATCACTTTAACCAAGCACAAGTACATCTGTACTTTAGCAACACAAATAAATATTCTGACCTAAGAAACCACTTAACTATTTAGTTGAGTCTCTAACACTCGTATTGCTTCATAAAAAAGCAATCAGTTTAATGTCTTTAATGTCTAAAGATCTGGTATCAGAATAAAATAGAGTTTCACTTAATTACATGTAACTCTTTTACAGGTCAAGTCTCTGTGGCTTTACAACTTTCCTACCAGACTTTGTTTTATAAGTCATATCATGATTTGCATCAGCGGTTTTTCCCCTTTTACAACTAAGGTTTTTGTCACACACTGGGTTTTGATCACCAACAGGTTTTGGCTTACCAACAGGTTTTAACTCACTAACAGGTTTTGAACCACAACTTGGTATCTCACTGTTCAAATCTTTACATTCATTCTCAAGATTTACATCATGCCCACAAGGGACTAAATATCGCCTATTACGACGTAAACTCCTGTGGGGTGTTTCTACTTCATATGATCGAGGCTCAGGCAATTCTTTTACAACTTTACCATGTAACCCCATATCTTTAATGAAGACCTCTGATCCTTTCACAAGTTTAGGTAACTCTTTAACCCTGTGCTTTTGATCATAATTTATCTTACTCTGTTCTCTATGAGCAATTTCATACTTTTTGAGTTTTTCATAATCTGGTAACTTTGGCATCAACTGTGACGATGCCATTGGCACAGTGGTTTGAATTCTACGACCAAATAATAGCTCGGCTGGGCTATAACCATTACTCAGGGGAGTAGCCCTATAGGCCATAAGAGCAAGATTAGGATCAGTTGACTTCTTTAGAAGCTTCTTCACAGTTCTAACTGCCCTTTCAATTTCTCCATTCGATTGACTAAAGAGTGGGCTATTAGTGGTGTGATGAAACCCATATTCCTTAGCAAACTTCTTAAACTCCCATGAGGCAAATTGTGGACCATTGTCACTTCTCAAGATAGAGCAAACCCCATGACGGGCAAAAATGGTTTTCAATTCAGAAATAATATCTTCTGATCTAGCAGTAGATGAAAGATGACATACTTCCACATATCTTGAGTAGTAATCAACCAATAGCAAGTAAGTTTTGCTTCGCAGGAAATAAAGATCTGCAGCTAGCTTTTCCCATGGTCTGCTAGGAAACTCAGTTGCTATCATTGGTTCTATGACAGTTTGCCTCTCATGAATACATACATTACATTTGTATACTAAGTCTGATATCTGAGAACTCAAGCCTGGCCACCAAACAGAACACTTGGCTCTCTCCCTACATTTGACTATGCCCTGATGACCCAAATGCAACATGTCTAGAACTTCTAATCTCAAAATACTTGGTATGATTATTCTAGCACCTCTCATCAGAACATTGCCACTGTAAGTTATTTCATGTCTGAATGGATAGTATGGCTTGCATGCACCTGGTACTTTTATTCTTTCTGGCCATCCATTCAAACAGTAATCAATCAACTTACTACATACAGCATCGTTTATTTGCTCACTCTGTATTTTAGACATGTAAGGTGTAGTAACTGGTAATTGATCAACTACACTGGTTGCAAATACATCCACCTCTCTCTCGAGGGACTTTACATCTTTGTTACATGATTTTGTCTCCAGAGGAGCTCTACTGAGTGTGTCCGGTATTATCAATTCTTTACCTGGTATATAATTCATCTCAAAATTATATCTCATCAGTCTAATACGAAACCGCTGTATCCTAGGAGGTAACTCATTTAGATTTTTCTGGCCTAATAAGGATACGAGTGGTTTATGATCTGTGTCTACTTGGAATTTCAATCCGATCAGGAAATTCGCGAATGTGTCACAAGCCCAACATACACCTAAAGCTTCCCTCTCTATGGGAGCATAATTTTGCTCAGCTTTTGAACATGACCTTGACGCGCAAAATACTAATCTGTATTCTCCCCCTGGTTCGCGTTGAAAAAGACCCGCCCCAAGACCTTGCTTTGAAGCGTCACTCGCTATCTTAGTTTCAAGATTTGGATCAAACAATGCAAGACATGGGCTCCTAGATATCTCTAATTTCAATGCTTTGAACGCGGTTTCATGATTCTCCGTCCAAATGAATTTTGCCTCTTTATGCAAAAGCTCACGAATCGGTTGACTCATATCAGACAGATGAGGTGAAAATTTACTGAACTGATTCAACATGCCTAGAAACCGGCGAACACCTTGAACATCCTTAGGTGAGGACATTTCACTCAGTGCTTGAACTTTCTCTGGGTCAGGAGAAATGCCATGTTTTGACACTATATGTCCGACAAAACGAACCTGGCTTCGGCTTATTTCACATTTTTCCTTATTCAAGGTCATACCTGCCAGTTCCATCCTGTTCAGAACATTCTCTAGTCTCAAATCATGTGATTTTTGATCAGGGGCATGTACAAGAATATCGTCAAAAATGACTTCTACCCCTTCCAAGTCATCGAGAATTTGAGAAAGGCGTCTCTGCGCATGCTCAGGGGCTGACATTATTCCAAAGGGCATACGATAGTATGCATAACGGCCAAATGGAGTGATGAATGTTGTGTACTTTTGAGAACTTTCACTCAATTTTATCTGATTGAACCAAGAATTGGCATCTAATTTTGAGAACACCCTGGCACCTGGTAGCCTACTCAAAACCTCGTTAACAGACGGAATGGTGTATTTTTCAGGCATTACATACTGGTTGAGTTGCGTATAATCAGTACAGATTCTTACATCAGTAATATTCCCTTTGCTATCACGCTTAGGAACTGGTACCATGGGAGCACACCATGAAGTTGGCTTTGTGACCTTGAAAATAACTCCATCATTTTCCATCTTGTTCAATTTTGCTTTGATCAACTTGTACAATGGTACGGAAGCAATTTTCCTAGGGGCATTGATAGCATAAGGAACATGATCTGGCTTCAATTTGATATCATATTCACCCTCTAGTGTCCCAAGTCCCTGAAATAGCTTGGGGTGTAGAGACTCTACTTGAGTAACATTTACAATCTTGATAATATCTAATGCCTTTATGGCAGGTTTACCAAGCAATGGCATGCTACAATCTTTCACAACATACACTTCCTGTTTGCATTTGCGACCATTTGCCTTGATAGTTGCATTGAACCGACCAATACAATCTAACTTTGACTTGTTGGCACTGTACAAAATTTTGTCAGGTTTATGAAATTTGATGGACTCACGGTTCATATTTTCAAAAGTACTCTCAGGCAAAACAGTCACACCTGCACCAGTGTCAATCAAAAAATCAACCTTTGACTGGTTAACATTGAGTTTGATTCTAAAGTGGTCATTATCACATAGATTAGATGGTTCAGAATCGCTAGACACACGACCGATGAAATTGATATTTGCAGTTTCTGGTGGGCACTTCTGCTTCGAATGATATTTATTTCCACAACGGAAACACAAAGAGTCATGTTTGTTGGGTATTTTATGATTACGATCACGATGATTAGATTTGGCACGATGATGAGATTTCCCAACTCTGGATACTGAAGCACTCATATTTGTTGTATTTGTTGGCTCTTCGGACTCTAATAACGATTGCTGCCTCTTGATTTGTTCATTCAGACGAGCTGCATTCTTAGCTCTATCGAGTGTCAAATCTGCGTCAAGTTGTAGTTTACTGCGCAATCTCTTGTCACGAATTCCAACTACGATCCTATCGCGTATAAGTTCCTCACGAAGCTGGCCATACTGGCAATACTGCGACAGTTGATACAATGAAGTCAGGGATTTGTCAACATTTTCCCCTTCATGTTGTTTTCGTTTATTGAACTGGGCACGTTCATAGATCACGTTGCGTCTAGCAATGAAGTGAGCCTGGAATAGCTCCTCCAAGCAATCATAGGTAGGCCATGGATTGGGGCTATTAGGATCCCTTGGCTCAGGACATGGGGGTATTGTGAAACTATTAAATATTTCTTCTGCACGCTCTCCCATGCAGTAAATTAAAGTGTCGATTTGTGTTGACTGAGCTTTTTCAGAAAGCGCACTGGCTGAACGAAATCTTTCAAAACGACGAATCCAAGCCTCCCATTCCTCACTCTTGAAAGAAAAACCAGCCGGAGGCGTTATCTGGAACTGGGTAGTCATGATGACGTATGCTCAGTATAGATGATTAGATCACGATATAAAACAATGTCAGTTATATTAAGATGATGAAGATCAAGATAAAAGTCAATCCAGTGTGTAGGTAATAATTCACTACCTATGCCTACGTGTCTCTATAATGTCAAGTTGAACATCAGTTGAACATGAGGAGTATACGATCCTCGTTAATAATCCAGTGTGAATAATTCACTATATGGTGTCTTTTTGAACATACAGTTGAACGTCAGTTGAACATGAGGAGTATACGATCCTCTGGTCCGGCGGTAATAATCCCCGGCTCACTTTTGAACGTCGACCGGCGATAAACTTTCATGAAATTTCCCCGGCTAGCTTTTGAACTGCTCCTAAAAATGGCTGATCCTGGCGTATCCTGGCCTGAAGTGATAGTCCTACGGGTGCACGACACCTGACACCATGTTGTGTTATTACTAATAGGTTGAACTAAACCCTGAATGAAGCTTTATATAGACTTTATCATTTCAGCTCTAAAGATACAAGTTTACAAATAGCGGAGCACTCAGGTAAAAAGCCCCGGATGGACGCTCTTACTCGTGACGTCATATTTCAAGGGACATACACCATATAATAGTTAAAGGGACATAACTCCACAAACAGCACTTAACAATTGTAAACTATAAGTACATAATTATAATTTTAAAAAATTAAGTAAACTTTGAGATTATATATTTGGAAATTTACGAAAATTTTGATCCTCTGATCTCTATTATCATTGTGTATATACAATTAAACTTGTGTCAATTAAAATCATACTGGCAACCAATCAAATGAAGTGATGATTGTTTTATTATATTTTATTCATCTCTGACACATTCTACCTTTTTTACTTTCTGTGTATGTTTTTCTACCAGTCTATGTCACTGTCATACTCTTCTCTCTGTCTCTGTCTGTCTGTCTCTCTGTCTCTGTCTGTCTGTCTGCTATGAGTTGACTCACAGGAAGTGAAGCCATCTCAAAGCATTTTTTACACACTAAATTGCAGGAGTGGAGAAGCAATGTTAAGAGTAGACATAAAAATATGATAAAGTGTTTTAATTGTTTACTGAAAATGTACTTGCTGTCATTTCCAAACATAGATCTAAATGATCAAAACACTTACTTTGTTAATCCTTCACGCTCTCCTTTCAAAAATGGTAAATATTTCAGCACTGGCTTGGGTACTAAAAAGTTTAATATTCATAAAAAAAATTGTCATGATAATGAATACAGCAGAAAATATCCACTAGCAAAAATGAACGAGAATTAGTAAAGGTGGGTCTGAGCAAATACAAGCAGTTTCACTATTACAAAATGGGATTCATGTCACTGGCTTGGAGAAACAGGGCTAAATATTTGCTAAGTCAAAAACCCATAACATGCTAAATAATTTATACAAATAATAAAAATATACTAATACAAACTCATAAACCAGAATTTCAGACCTAAGTGTAGCAAACAATGTAGACATTTCAGATACAGCCTTTCAAAAACTAGTTATTTAGTACAAGCTCCTGGTTTATGTCTTATCAAAAGCAAATTCACCAATAAAACTTAAACACTAAAATATACCATGTGGATAGTATTCAAGGGGTATAGGGGTATTAGGATGGAGTACAATTTAGTGGAACCATCAGCTGGCCTTTTTTAAGGCGATGGACCCACTGGTCTCCTGAAGGTGCCCAACTCTCATGTCTGGCTCCACATAGCTGCTTGTGCGTGGCAGCAGCCATACCCTGGTAAACCGCTTCAGCTGGTGGGCTAAATGATATGAGAGTAACCAGTAAAACAATGTTTGTCTCACACTCAAGCACATGAAGTCAGGAAGCGGTGGAATTGGCGAAAGAGTCTCTAGCTAGACCAACAGCAACCAAAGGCACAACCTGCACATGCATTGCAGTATGTGTAGGGCACAAATGAGACCATAAGATGAGTGGCCAACCACCAGTGAAAGGCAATGGCAAACCACCACTGTATCTTGCCAAGAACAAGCATGAACATGAACAGATTCAGGTCTAACGATAACAGTGTGAATGAAGTTGATAGCATTACAGACATTAACTCCTCGCTTGGTTTGGATGCCCATGTTTGACAGGTGGGGCCGGACCGTCAGCCTGCTACTGTCAGAAACAAGACCGCTTTGAGAATTGGAACATGGAATGTATGCACATTGTATCAAGCAGGAATGCTAGCAAACATTAAACTAGAAAGATTGCATATTAATATACTTGGCGTATGCGAAACAAGATGGCCAGATGCAGGTCTTTTTGATATAGAAAGATACAAAGTCAAATACTCTGGAGGAGATAAGCATGAAAAGGGAGTTGCTATGATTCTGGACAACTAAATGAGTAATTGTGTTTTAGGGTATTGGACCCTTTTGGAAAGAGTCATGTTGATTAAACTGAAAGTGCAAACATATGATATGTTGATCATTCAGGTGTATGCAGCAACAGCTGATAGCACTGAAGAAGACATTGATGCATTCTATGATCAACTTGAAGAGGCTATGAGACACCGCAAATCTCAAGATGTAGTAATTGAGATTGGAGACCTCAATGAAAAGGTAGGTGGACAGTGAGTCGGAAATATAGTAGGAGATCACGGTCTTGGAGTGCAGAATGAAAGAGGAGAAAGATGGGTAGACTGGTGTACAGCACATGATCAGGTGATCACGAACACATGGTTAAAAATCCACAAAAGGCGCCTGTGGACATGGAAAGACCCTGGAGACAGATATAAAAACCAGATCGACTATGTGACGATAAACAATAACTTACGAAATGCTATTCAACAAGCAAAAGCCTACCCTGGAGCAGACTGTGGGAGCGACCACAACCCTGTTGTACGTACAATCAGACTGAAACTTCGTCGATTAAAGCATACAATCCCAATCAGTTTGGTTTTTTTCTTTTGAGTTTTATAACCTTTTATACTTTTATGTCTTATGTATGTCTAATTGATGTTTATGATTTGTCAACCTTAATGTTTTATCTTGTATTTTAATGTCCATGCAATGTTCATAGATTGTACTGTTTAATTTATTGTAGAATTGATGTTTGTAAATTGCCTTGAGTTTTCTATTTAAATTTTTAATACCTTTTTATACTATTTTTTACCCCAACAAACAATTTTTTTCTCCCACAAATAAAAACTTCAATTTCACTCACCCTAGGTCACTGGTAGGGACCCGATGTTTGATCTTAAAGCAAATCAAAGTAAATTTTTGTAATAATAATAATTGTAATTTTATTTATCATGGTTGTTGTTCCTTTATGCATTTCTTCAACAAATAACTATAAATGTGTTGCCAACTGATAACAAACAATTAAAATTTCAACTCCTGCCATTTTGCTTGGCAGAGCACGTGTATCCTCCTTGCAAGCTGTGATCGATGACAAAAACTGTAAATCATAAATAATAATAATAATAACAACAATAATAGTAAATAATAGTTACAATAATAGTAACAGTAACAACAATAACATCTGGAAATGAAGTACTAGTTGAAGTTGAAATTAAGAGTGGGCTCTTTCAAGGTGACACACTATCACCACTACTGTTTGTATTAGCCATGATTCTGTTGTCCCCAGTTATAAGAAAAGCTAATGCTTGCTATGAATTTTAGACAGTCAGGGTTGTAACTGAATGTGTTGGAATGAAATTTGGGATTGAAAAGTTGTTGGCTTTAAAATGATGGAAAATTACAAAGTGAAATGGTATTGTGTTACCACATGAAACAATGATCACGGCAATGAATGATGGGGATAGCTAAAACTACCTGAGAATAATGGAAGCAAACCTAGTCTTATGCAAAGAAATAAAAGTAAAAGTAAAAAAGGAGTATTTTAGATGGACAAAGAAAGTTCCCAAATCAAAACTGAATGGTGGAAATATAATCACTGCAATTAATACCTGGACAGTATCATTACTTAGATACTCTGCTACTTTTCTGAACTGGGCAGAAGAAGAATTAAGAACCATAGACAGGCAAAAAAGAAAAAGGATGACCATGTACAGATCCCTACATCCAAGAGATAATGTAGATAAATGCAGCTTCATTTACACAAAAAGGAGAGAGATAGAGGGCTTATTTCATTTGAATATTGTGTTGATATCCCAGAACTGAGTTGTTTGGTTTTTTGTCATTCTTTTTTTTTTGGTTTTAACATCATTTTTACCAGTAACTGGGGCTCAGATGGTGCCCTTCAGAGAGACTTGGGTTTGGGAGTGAGTCTTAAATCTGCAGCCAAAGAAAATGCAATGAAAGAGATAGGAAATGTGAAAGCTCACAAGGAAAAATGGAAGGAAGAGAGAGAAACAAGTGTTGAAAATTCTGAATGTTATGGACTCAGAGGAAGCCATAGATGTAAGAGCTTTATTGTAAGCTCTTTCTGAGGTACTTTTCAAGAGGTACTTCTTCCATTGTCAGGCTAATGTTGTGACTAGGTATGGCTGTTTTATATTTTGGTACTGTACACTTATGTGCAGACAGGGATTGAGTTGTTTTGAGGAGTAGTGCTATACCTATGTTGTATTTCTTTCTTTAGTACTAGAAGCCAAATTTCTAGACAGGTGTACTGTTGATGCACTACGTTTTAAGGTTGAAGTGAAGGAACTTTTCTTTTGTATCTATACTATCTCCTACTTGTGGTTACATTCCTCTTTCCTAGTTCATTAACAGGTAATGAATGTGGACTTTTCTACCCATCCACTACTACAAGATGTGTAATCATTTGAACCTAAAAATTAAAGCCAAGACAATTTTCAACTTACTTCCAAACTGCCCCACAAATGGGCTTCCAAGAAGAATTAAGGAATGTACATTATGAGAATTTAATCCTTCTACCAATCCTCTGCAAAGTAATCCACCTGCAAGACAAATCAAAACAATAAAGTTCTGAGAAAAATTTTTTTACTTCAAGACCGTCAATAGAAGCAGTGACTCTTAGTTAGTAATTCAAAATTCAAAAAATTCTAACTCAACAAATCGATTTATTCTGGTTTAATGCACAAAAACAAACAAATAATCCGGTATATGTATACTGTAGCTTTTTAACTCAAAAGTGTGGCTTCCATTTCATTTTGTTTTCAAAATGGTGCAGCTTCTGTTTGCGAGTGACTTCTATTTGAAAATGTCCTCTCTTTGAGGATGCTTCCATTCCATTACAGCTTCAATATACTTTTTCTGATGCCCTGGGAAAGCAATAATTGTGGTTATCCCAAATTCCTACAGCCAATCTGTAAGTAAGTAAGTAAGTTTTTATTTGCCACAAACATAAAATGAAAAATGTTTACAAATGTTTTTAAAAAAAAAGAAAGGCCTAGAACGTCAATAAATTACAATTTAAAGTTAATTTACAAACTTTTGTATAAATTAATACTAAAAAGAATGTTGCATAAAAATATTACAATTTGAGTTAAAATAAAAATAATTACAGGTCACCCCTAATTGAAGTGGCAGGGATAACATTAAAAGGTCAAAGCGACCTTATTTCCATAATGGTCCCTTAAGAGGTGATTTTTTAATTGAAAAAAAAAGGGAGATAAAATTTTAAAATATAAATGTGTTTTAAAATGAGATGTCCTTTTAGAATACCTGGCTCTTTATGAGAGTGAAAACATGAGTTGTCAGTAGTAGATATATATACTGTCTTCTTCTTTCTGTATATTTTGAAAATAGTATTCTTTGGTCTGGTGTTTAAAAGTGTTGACATTGTTAGTAGATTTTAATTCAGATGATAGGTTATTCCATATTTTTGGCCCTAGGTAAGATAGGCATTTTTGGCCTGTGTTGCTTTTATGAGATGGGATATGTAATTTAAACTTTGACCTTCGTGTAACACAACTCTGGTTGACTGGGTGGAATATTTTATCATAATAAACTGGAGCAGTTCCTTTAAAAAATTTCAATATCTTTACACTAATATTTTGATTTACTCTGTGCTTTGTGGGGAGCCAATTTATCTCTTTAAATTCAGTAGCACCAACATGGGCTGTGTTTTTTAAATTCAGATAAAAGCGAATGCATTTGTTTTGTGCAGACTGCATTTTTTTTATCAGTCTCTTATTCAACATGGGGTACCATGAGGAGCATGCATAATCAAAAAGTGGCTGAATGAGGGCATTGAGGAGCAATCTGCGAAGGAAGTTATCTAGAAAGCTTTGTTTTCTATACAGAAATTTCAGTCTATTATTTATTTTTCCAAGTATTTTAGTTCCCATTGATTCCCCAGAAAGATTTTCATCTAGAACACATCCAAGGTATGTGACTTCTGAGTGTTGTTTAATTTCTATATCACCCCTCCTAATGCTAAGACTTTTAATATTTTTGGATTTTTTTCGTCTGAAAAGAATGGATTTGGTTTTATCCTCACCAAAATGAATATTTAATTTGTTTTCCACAAACCAATTGCACAGTGATTCCAAGTTTTTATTTAAGTTTGACTCTATGTGGTCAATATTGTGGTGTCTGACAATTAAGCAGGAGTCATCTGCATAAAGAAGTAGTTCGCAGTCAATAGCCTGAGCCATGTCATTTACATATAGTAGGAATAGTAGTGGACCAAGAATTGACCCTTGAGGTACCCCATATATAACATTACTGGGGTTTGAAAATTCCTTCCCAATGTTGACTGTGAATAATCGGTCCTGAAGGTAAGATTTAAACCACAAAATTGTAGAGCCACTAAAGCCAAGGCATGCCATTTTATCCAGTAAGATTTTATGGTCAATGGTGTCAAATGCTTTTTGGAGGTCAATCAGAACCATGCCTGTAAGCATATCATTTTCAAATCCCTGTTGAATCCTATCACTCAGATAGGATAAGCAAGTGTCTGTTGAGTGGTATGGACGAAAGCCAGATTGGTATTTATATAATATATTGTTATCATCAAGGTACTTTTGTACTTGGCCATGAATAATCTTTTCAACAATTTTAGAGAGCTGTGGAAGCAGAGAAATAGGCCTATAATTTTTGGGATCACTTTTTGATCCTTTTTTAAAAATTGGTGTTAGTTTTGCATGTTTACAGGCATCAGGAAATGTGGATAGCAGGATTGAGAGATTGCATAGTTGGGTTATTGGCTTTGCTAAAGCAGTTGCACCATCTCTGAGAAATTTTCCATCAATATTATCTAGTCCTCTTGCTTTTTTAGGGTTAATCTTCTCTAAGAGCTTTAAAACATTTTCAGAAGAGGTCAGTTCAAGTGAGAATGGTTTAGGAAGGTTAAGGTGTCTGTAGTACATTCGCACATTGTCTAGGTTATGAGGCATCGATGGCAGTTTTTTAGTGAGATCGGGGGCTACATTTGTAAAGAAATCTCTAAAAATTTCAGCATTGGTTTTATCGTCAAAGCATGCCTTACCTTTGTTGCTCAGACAAATTTTAGAAGATGATCCTTTTCCTGTTGGGAGTCCCAGAGATTTTAAACAATTCCATAATTTTTTAGGTTTTCCTATATTCTCATTAAGTTTTTCAATGATAAAGGACTTTTTCTTTTTTTTTATTAAACTTTGCACAAGGTTTCGGGCTTTCTTGAAGTTTGTGTAATCAGAGTGCATTTTGGATATCCTAAATTTAGTTAGAAGCCTATCACGAGTTCTAATTCCCTCAAGAACTTCTTGGTCCATCCACTCCCGCGAGTCCTTTTTTATCCGAATTTCTTTCTCAGGGGCTAGCTCATTTATAGTGTTTGTAATAAGCTCTATAAATTGTGAATAGGCTGTATTAACATTATTGAATTCTAAGTAGTTGGGGAACTTGATTTCACTTAGTTTGTCTAGGAAAAGTTGCTTTGTGTAATTCTTGAAAGTACGGATCTTGATAAAGGTATGTTTATGTATCTTGGTGTGCTTAGTCTTTCTAGTGCAATAAATCAGTTGGTGATCAGATAATCCCAATTCTATAACCCCATGTTGAGAGACTTTTTGACAGGAGTTGGTAAGAATATGGTCAAGAAGGGAAGTTGAGTTATTAGTGATACGTGTTGGTAATGTAATTAATTGCTTTAATCCATGGTGGGAGCAGAATTCTTTATACCTTTTAATTCCATTAGATGTTTTTTTACTTTCATTGATCAAATTAATGTTTAAATCTCCAAGGATGTAGACCTCTTGGCTATCAAAATTTGCTGTTTTGGAGATTGCGAGAGTTAGTTTATCTAAAAAACCAGATGCTGTTGGAGGCCTGTAAAGAATTCCAACAAGAATTGGTTTTGATTTGGGCAGTTGTATATCAAAAAATACATTTTCAATGTCTGGAGAAAAGTCTTTTCTTACATTGAACACCAAATCTTTTCTTGTGTAGCAAGCTACTCCTCCACCATATCTGTTCCTATCAGATCTTGTTATTTCATACCCATTAATGCCTACTTCATCATCTAGTACAGTTTCATCTAGCTTAGTTTCTGAGACTCCAATAACTGCAGCATTGGTTCTAATTGCTATTTGACGAAGTTCATCTATTTTTGATGAAAGACTATTTATATTCAGATGGAGGAAATGCAAACCTTTTTTATTAAAGTTTTCCCATATATTTTGGTCCATTAAATGCTCCTTAGTATTGGTGTATGATGTATATAACTTTTCTGTGGGTGATTGTGTAAATGAGAAGTCAGCATATGGCAATTGTAACAGGTGGTTTTCTCTTGATTTACATTTACAGGATACACAAATATATTTCATTTCATTCTTAGGATTCTTGGAGAATTTCTCATAAACTGCATCTGAGATTTTATCACATCTTTTGTGCACCCAGAAATGACATTGGGTGCAGGGTAGCCCTTTTCTTACTGATTTATTGCACAGGTAACATGGAAAATAGGAAGGGCCAGGGTGGGGATGAATATCACCTGAAAGTAGTAACAGGAAATTGGAAAATGATCTGTTATTTTTGCATTTCAAGTTTAATAAGACACTCTCTGATAGGTGTTTTTTTAAACATTCAGCTCTGACCTCTTCAATTATTGAGAGGCATTCACATGTAAACAATTCTTTGTTCTGGTAACATTCAAGGTTGTGGAGGGGCTTGGTTTTCTCACATTTCCTGTCATTGTAAGTGACAATGACAAGAAAGGAGAGCATCAGCCATAACACAAAGCAACTTGACCTGTACTTTTGATTTGGTACTCTTAGCCTTCTCTTTAGGAACTGACTCCGTAAACTACGCCTTAGCTTGTATTGGGAGATGACATCTTTGGAAGACCAGTGATTAAGATTAAAAATGCTAACAGAAATAAACAGCGGAAAAAGGTTGTTAGTAATATATAAAAATATCCCTGCTAAACTAAAACTAGTAGTGGAGTCCCTCATCCTCCCAAATTTAATTTCTGTGTCCCTATTTCCTAATTCAATATTAAAAATTTTCATTAAAAGGTAAAAAAGTGAAATAAATTGAAAAAGTTTAATACCTAAAAAAAATTTGAAAATTGTGAATACAGATGTTGCATGTGTTATTGTATGTTTTTGTGGATGTGTGCATATGTGTGTGGATTCAACTGCTTTTTTATTTGTGTGCTGTATTTTTTGTGAACAAGTTTGTGTTTTTTTGACTGGACTTGTGATTGGTTTTATGAGTGATGTTTTCTGTAGACATGGCTTTGTGGATTTGATTTTTTGCAGAGATGGCTTTGTGGTTGTAGTTGTATATGTAGGTGTTGTGGACACAAGATTTGGTGTAGATGATTTTGCGGGTGTTTGTTCAGGCAGTGTTAAATTTGTATTTGTGACTGCACATGGAGGAGGCTTTGTGGGAATGGGTATTGGAGGTGTTGGGTTAGTAAGTATGTTTACTTGTTGAGTTGAATTTGTGCATGTGGTTGCTTGTTTATGTGGTTTTGTTGAGGAGACTGAATGCTGAAGTGGTTTTGTATGTAGTGGGTATGGCTTTTTGGCTGAGCTTGGAACTGGTTTTGTGAGTGAGATTTTATGTAGAGATGGCTTTGTGGATCTGATCTTTTGCAGAGATGGCTTTGTGACTGTAGTTGTATATGTTGGCTTTGTAGATATGAGCTTTGTTGGGGATGGTTCTGTGGGTGTTAGTTCTGGTGGAGTTAAATTTGCAGTTTTGACTGCATGTGGATAAGGCTTTCTGGGAATGGGCATTGGTTTAGTAGATTTGCTTACTTGTGGAGTTGAATTTGTGCGTATGATTGCTTGTGTGTGTGATTTTGTTGAGGAGGCTGAATGCTGTGGTGGTTTTGTTTGTAGGTATCTTGGTGGCTGTATGTGTGATTTATTCCCTAACTGTGTTTGCATGAGGGGATGAGGTAAATGTGTAAGTGACAGTCGTTGTTGTGGTATGTTTGAATGATGAGATGGTGCATGTGCTACTTGCTTTTTACAATCTATAAAATTTAAAATGTTTCTATATATAAAACTTGCCAGCTTTTTGTTGCCCTTCTCTACCAAGTGTAAATTGTCTTCAAAGAAGAGATTATTGTTTAGATCGCCATTTGGCATAGTCCAGTCTTTATCTAATTCTAAGAAATTAAAATTATTGTATATCGTTTCCTGGCACCATCTTTTAATCTCGTCATTTACAGTAAGAATGTTTTCTCTTATTTGACCAGTTTTAGGACCACGAGGTAGAATGCCATTTAAAAAAATCGTCGATTCTGGTTTTGCTTTGCGAACGGCTTGAGCAACAGCGATTATTCCGTTTGCAATTTCGGATGGACTGTCCCTCCCGATGTTATTTGTCCCACATAAGATAACACAAATACGCATATCTTTTGGAATTTCCCCATTCATGACTCTCCAAAGGACATGTTGGGTTCGATCTCCTCCGATTCCATAGATAAGGGCTCTGGCTTTTGATGATGGCCCAAAGTATTTCGACCAAACACGCCGATATCTTAGCAATCCACTTACAATCGAATCTCCAATTAAAACTATGTCGGTACCTCCAACATTTGATTTCTTGACAAAATTTTCATGCTGGATGTACCATCCCTCTTTGTGGTATCGACAAGTGGGTCGAGAGGTTTGCTGTTGGTGTTCAGAGTTATGGAGCATTTTTTTTTTCGTCGTAAGAATTTATGTAATTCAGTCGGTTCTAAAATATACATTGAAACTGCAACATTGTGCCTACCAACTCTATACATGTAAATTCATATGGATGATTTCATGGCAATATACTCCCTCTAGCAAGTACAGGTTGTTTGTTTACTGCTCTGTTTTGAAATAATCCGCCATGTTGGAAGTTCTGGGCAAGACGTCGATATTCACAACTAAAAATCCAAGTATTTTCAGACTCTTATCCTAAGACTATTATCCTTGGATAGGGCTGGTTTAAACCAAGTTCGAAAATAAAATTATTTAGTTAATATAAAAGCAAAAATCAAACAGTTAAGCGCAAATTTTAAGTCTAAAATTCTAGAGCTATCCAAAGCATGACCGTCCCTCAAATTTCCCGCCACAACTGTGGCGGGAAATGAGATGTGATTAATTTTATTAAGCCAGCTTCTATCTTTAATGACTCATAGTGATCTGAGGTTAGAGACCTTCTAACTCTGCCTTATCTTGATTGACAGTTTAAGCTCACGTGCATGCTTGATATCTCTTGGGGTTTTATCTTTACACTATGTAAAAGTACATAATAAATATGTAGTTGTTAGTAACCATGTTGCATCAGTTATAGGGCCAATATAATGAAGTTGTATAACATAACACAATCCATTGCAAAAACCCATCATGACAACTTTGACTGAATCTCAGATAAAGCAAGCCATTGAAAAAGACCAAAAGATTTGAGTGGTGCAAATTAATTAACGATGTAAAAAAGTGATACTCAATTGAAGTGCAAAATCTATTCCAAATACTACAAAATGGAATTGAAATTACTGATGTAAACTCAACTTGCCTTTTTTACAATGTTGTCCAGGCCCATTAATAAGCAGCAGAAATATGTGTTCTTACAAAAGCCAAGCTGAAACAGAAAGTGCCATGTGAACACCAGAAAATTGCTAAAAATGAGAAGCGACCAAAAGGGTGTACAACTAACAGAACATAAAGAGAACCAGGTGCAGTGCAAGGCATCTCAAAGCAGCAAAAATGAATTGAATGAACTCTATGAAAAAGGTCAAGTGAACTATGTAAATAATAGAATAAATGCAATTGCTAATGCTATGGAATACCAAAAACCTAAACTGGCTTGGGAAATGGTCAATTAATTAACAAGCAGAAAAGGCACAAATAAGGGTACATCAGGGTAAAAGATCCTAAAGACCACATCAAAGAATTGATGGACCACTTTTCCAAACTTCTAGGGCAACCTCCAAACATAACAGTTAGGCCCACTGTTAATGTTATTCATGAAGCTCTTCCCATCAATACAAATCCAATTACTATGGAAGAGTTGGTCAAGTACATCAAAAGTTTCAAAAACAACAAGGCCACAGGGCTTGATAATATTCCTGTAATGTTTTAAAGTGACAAAGTGAAGAGGCATAGACACATGAGACTTGTCGGTAACCTTTTTATTTTTTTTGCAATGCATACTGGGTAATACTAATATATTACAACTCCTATAGAAGTATGGAAAAGAGGAGCCTTAAATGAACAACTACTTGAGGTTTGCAACAAAACTTTTAATGAAGAAAAACCTGAGTTATGGGTGAAAAGTGCCACCATCATCTTATTATAAAAAGGAGACCTTGGCATTACAGACAACTACCAATTATCTCCCTCACAGTTATAGCACAAAAAAATCTACAACTAGATACTGCTTGATAGAATAAGACTACACCTGGACCCCTTGTTAAGAGAGAACAAGAATTGATCTCGCTCAGGAAGGTCAACTCTTGCACAAATCCTCACCATCTGAAGTCTGATTGAAGGTATCAAAAGAAAACATCTACCAGCTGTGCTGACATTTGTAGACTTTGGCAAAGCTTTTGACTCAATCCATGGAGAAAAACGCATGGAAATCATAAAAGCTTATGGTATACCATCAAATATTGTAAATGCCATCAATATTCTTTACAAAGATTCTGAAGCACAAGTATTGACACCTGATAGAAACAATAACTTCTTTAAAATAGTTGCTGGCATTCTTCAAGGAGATATGTTGGCCCTTTTTCTCTTCATTATTGTGCTTGATTATGCTCTCAGAGAAGCAACTAGAGATAATCACCTCAGATTTAAACTGACACCTCAACAAAGCTCCCAATACCCAGCCAAACACATCACTGATGTAGATTTTGCTGACAATCTTGCTCTCAACTCCAATACTCTCAACGAGGCCTAAGACTTGAAACAGCTACAACTGGTCTTCATGTAAACTATAAGAAGACAGAATATATACCGTACAACCAACCAGATGGTGGGCTCTTTACTTCTCAAGAAAACAAACTGAAGCATGTTGATAATTTTAAATATCTTGGTTCATGGCTTCACTAGAGTCAAAAAGACATTGAATCATGAATTAATCAAGCTTGGTAATCTCTAAACAAGTTAGACAAAATATGGAAATCATCACTGGAAAGAAATCTCAAAATCAACTTCTTTCAAATGACTGTTGAAAGTGTACTTCTTTATGGAGCAGAAAGCTGGATGATGACTAAACAAATCACCATCAGATTAAATGGTGCATATACTAAAATGCTGCAGAAAGTTCTTTGTATCTTATGGAAGGATCACTAATTGAACAAAGTACTATATGGAAACCTACCAAAGGTCTTAACCACTCTTAAAACCAGAAGACTACATTTCACTGGACATGCTTGGAGAAAGGATGAAGAACTTCTCCATAAAGTATTGTTCTGGCAATTGGATCATGGCAAAAGAAAGAGGAAGACCTGCAATGACATACGTTGACCACCTCAAATGTGACACAAACATGCACCCAGAAGGCATCAAGAACTGCACAGAGGATAGAGACACATGGAGAGAACTTGTCAACAAAGTTGGAGTTTGTTCGAATTAAGTAAGAAAGTATGTAAGTAATAAGTAAGTTAATTGTAGGTAATCAGCTAAAAAATTCTTGCTTTAATCAACTAAGGTAATCTTTACCATGGGGTCATGGTAGAAGCGTTCACGTCGCGACCCTGTTTAAACCAATTCTACCACAACCACTCACAACCTAACAACATGTCAATCAATGTGCAGAGCAAGACCTTTCCAGGACCTGCCTTCACAATTATCTCTACAAATATCCAAGGTATCTCCACGGTGAAGCAACAAATTCTTGCTGAACTTGTTAGCAATCTCCAATGTGATGTCATCTGTCTTCAGGAGACCCACAGAGTGAGTGACAATAACCGCCCAACCATTCCTGGCATGGAACTCATCGTTGAGAGACCACATTGCCAATATGGTAGTGCAATTTTTGTGAAAATGGGTTCAATTGTAGAAGCTACCACCGTTTTGGTCCTCACAGTGGAATTTAGCAACATTGTTGTAACATCTGTCTAAAAGCCTCCTGGCGTAGAATTTAAATTCCCACATGGTATACCCAAAGTCCAACACAAACCTATGCTTAATACACGATCCCAAGTTACCTTCATCTTTCCAGAGCGCCCACTGGAAACGAGGCTACAACCCTGATCTAGTCATGGTGACAAACGACATCGCGGGACACTGCCAAAAGTTCGTTTCAAGCCCCATCCCCTTGAGCCAACATCGACCTATTGGTCTTCAAATAATACCAGCCATCAAACCGATTAATGTTCCATTAAGAGACGTTTTAATTTCAAGAAGGCCAACTGGGCTAATTTCACCGAAGAATTAGAAGCGAAAATCATATACCTCACACCAACACAGTTCAATTATGACCGCTTTAGCCAACTGCTTAGGAAAGTCGCTAGAAGAAACATCCCAAGAGGCTGCAGAGTACAATACGTTCCAGGACTCTCAGAGGAAAGTTCCAAACTCTACGACGAATACGTTACCAGATTTAATGAAGATCCCTTCTCGAAAGAAACAAATGAAACAGGCGCAAAAGTAACAGAATGCATAGCAGAAGAACGCCGCAAAACCTGGCAAAATCTTATTGAATCAACCGACATGACAAAAAATAGCAAGAAAGCCTGGTCTACCATCCGTAAACTCCGAGGAGATCCAAAAACGCCACCTCAACTACCAAAGGTCACAGCTAATGAAGTTGCTCATCAACTACTCAAAAATGGAAAATCTGGGAAAGCAAAGAAGATCAAACTTGACAGGAAAAAGTACCAGAACGATCCTGGCTTTACACGTGCCTTCACACTAGAAGAGCTTGATGAAGGAATCAAATCCCTAAAACCGGGCAAAGCCATCGGTCTGGACAACATCGCAACAGAAGAGTTGATACATTTCGGCCCAAATGCCAGAAAGTGGCTCCTGCATCTGTTTAATAGCTGTCTTTCCAACCACCGACTTCCCAAGATATGGAAAAAGGCACGTATCCTTGCCCTCCTGAAACCAGGAAAAGACCCAGCGCTACCCAAAAACTACAGGCCAATATCCCTCCTGAGCCATACATATAAGCTATTCGAAAGACTTATCCTGAACAGAATAGGACCTTCCATAGAGGAACTACTGATTCCCGACCAAGCAGGCTTCCGCCCGGGTAAATCTACGACTAGCCAGATACTGAACTTAACTCAACACATCGAAAACGGATTTGAAGAAGGAAAAATAACCGGAGCTGTCTTCGTAGACCTATCAGCAGCATATGATACCGTAAACCATAGACGCCTCCTCCAGAAGATCTTAGACATGACGAAAGACATCCACCTGACAGAGTTGATCGAAAGCATGCTAGAGAACAGAATGTTCTATGTTGAACTCGCCGGAAAGAAAAGCAGATGGAGGAAACTCAAGAATGGCCTACCTCAAGGTAGCGTACTAGCCCCCCTATTCTTCAACATATATACCAACGACCAACCGAAAAGCGAAGGAACCCGTAGATATATCTATGCGGACGATCTTGGAATTGCTGCTCAAGATCAAGATTTCAAGGTCGTAGAGAACCGCCTATCAAATGCACTAGCTGAACTAACGCCATACTACGAAGAGAACCACCTTCGTGCAAACCCGTCCAAAACACAAGTTTGCGCCTTCCACCTACGTAATAGAGAAGCAAAACGGGAATTAAACGTATCCTGGTCAAATACTCCCCTAGAACACTGTAGTCACCCGGTATATCTCGGAGTTACATTAGACCGAACACTATCATTTAAGAAACATATCGAGAAAACAAAAGCCAAAGTCTCCGCCAGAAACAGCATAATAAACAGACTCACCAGCACTAAGTGGGGAGCCAACGCCGCCACCTTACGCTCAACAGCATTAGCCTTATGCTTCTCAACCGCAGAATACGCCTGCCCAGTCTGGGAGAGATCCCCCCACGCGGAAAAACTAGACTCAGCTACCAACACAACTCGTCGTCTAATCACAGGCTGTCTCAAATCAACACCAATAGATAAAGTTAACGTCCTCTCCGGCATAGCCCCATCAAACATCAGGAGAAAAGCTTCAAGCTGCAAAGAGAGATTCCGACAGTCCAATGATAACCGCCATCTGCTGTATGGACACGTACCACCAACGACACACGTGAAATCTCGGAAAAGTTTCCTTCACACAGTAATACCACAAGAAAACACGGCAACCACCAGAAGCACTTTGTGGAAGGAATGGATTAAAAGCCTCCCGGAAGATACTTCAATGTCGCTAGAAGTAAAAGAAGAATTACCACCAGGCTCCCAACTACGCTGGCCAGAGTGGAAATGCTTAAATCGACTGAGAGCAGGTACAGGGCACTGCAAATCCACTCTGAAGAAATGGGGATTTACCACAAGTGATAGATGCTCATGCGGCGCTGAACAAACCATGGAACATCTATTAACCTGCCCCCTTCAGAAAAACGAATGCCTGCCAAAAGACCTGGCTGAGTGTAACACAAAGGCCCAAGAATGTGTCAAGACTTGGCTGTTCAAGGTGTGAAGTGGACACGCTAACATAACAACAACAACATCTTTACCATATGGATTCAAAATCTGACCAGAAACTGGTGTGTTAAAGGATTCATTACAAAAAAGAGTCTGGAATTGTGAACTGACAAGGCTTTCATCATGTCAAATTCCATATCTTGAAAAGATTAGTCCAACCATTTTTAATGTTGACACAATAAGGTTAATCCTATGAAGTTGTAAAAAGTATGTCAAGCAAAAGTATTGACATTTGCTGCAAACTAATAGTGAACTGACATGGTGCACCCACAAGATTTTTCAGTGGCAAGTATAAGCTGATCTGGGATCAACTTATACTTGCCACTGTATGTGTAAATCAAAAGTATGTGCCATCAACCAAAAAATAGGGCAAGTTCTAACAAGATTAACAGTAGTTGCAATATTTGCTACTATGCTTTGCATTAACACCATGGTTTATGGCAGAACCATAGCAATACTTGGTATTACAACAGCAATGACGTTATTACCTTTGGAGCTATTAACACAGTGGGTGTGATTGTAGACACTTCTGGGAATAGTAGAAACAGGACTACTTGGCAGTGAATGTACACATGCAACTATAGCAGCAATAGTAGTTTTAGATAAGAAATTGGAAAATATTATTCTGATCTGAAAACTTGAGTTTATTTGTTACCTTGGCTCGAGTATGATGCTGTCTATCTGAATCAAAAGGCACTGACGAGAATTCAATATCCAATTATCTCACAACAAAATCAACTTTCTTCAAGTTTAATCAAACACAAACAACAAAAAACTTTATTAGGTCAATGCTACTTCTTCATTATGGTTAATAAATACCTATTAATGTTAATAAAAATAACACCCCCCCTATTTTGTCAGCATGTTTTCTCAGATCTGGCAAGGTAATTGAAGGTTTTATAGCCGGATGTTGTCCTTGACAATGGGGAGAAGCTTTATGAATAAATAATAAGAATACTATCAAGTCAATTCCACTGTCCAGCTACTTACTACTTACTTACTGCACAGTTTTACGTCTTCTTTTCCCAGCATCTGGGGTTTGACACCTTTTTGTCTCTTCTGTGGTGGAGTTAATGGCACTTCTCCATGCAACACAATCAGCAGCCAGTTCCTCCTTGATGTTCAGTGAGGCAAGGTCAAATTTGATGTTGTCCATCCAATGCTTTTTGAGGCAACCACGGAATTTCCCTTCCACGTCAGAGGTGAGCATTCTGCACGGCCATAACTCTGGGTCCATTCTTTTGATGTGGCCAAACCATCTCAGTCACTCCCTCCTGAGAACCACTTCCAGGGATGGAATTCCAAGACGAGCTCTCAATTCAGTCATGGGAACTTTATCAATGATCCTCGTTCCACAGATCCATCTTACCATGGCATTATCATTTTGCATCAACATGTGGAAGTCATCCACCGTGACAGCCCATGTCTCATAGGCATGGAGCATAGCACCACGAACACCAGCAGTGAAGACACGTCCACGAGATTTCAACAGGATGCCTTTGCTAGAGAGAACGGGAAGAAGCTCTCTAAATTTCTTCCATGCAGATTGCATTCTTACTGTAACTGCATCTGTACAACCTCCGTTGTTTCCTACCATATCCCCAAGATAACAAAAGGTTGGAACTGTTTCTAAGCCAACACCATCTATCACAAAATCGTCTAAAGCAGGTGGCAGTGTGAGATTCCTGCAGGCTTCACATACAAAGGATTCATCTTCTTTCAGCTTGCCTATGATGCCGGAGCACTTCTTGTGGATCCAGTGTGTACCAGTGGAGCAGTAGATCGAGTTGCTGCCAACACCCTTGTTGCAAACCCCACATGGCCACTTGCCTGTCTTGTGGCGATCATTGATGCCCGGTTGACAGTGGAGAACTTTAGTTTTCTTCATGCTGACACACAGGTCTTTCGATTCTATGTTCTCCTTCCGAAATGCAAGCTTTCTAAGAAGCTCCTCTGAAGAATCAGGGATCACAACAAGATCGTCAGCATACAGGAGCTCCCACGGGAAACTAGTGCGAAACTCTTGTGAAAGGGCCTCCATCATGATGATGAAGAGGAGAGGACTGAGAACTGATCCTTGATGAACACCAACTTCTACTGGGAAATCCTCACTAAATTTGCCATTTACTCTGATGCAGGATCTAGGAAAGCTATACATAGCCTGGACAGTTTGAATTATCCACTTGTCAATGCTTAGTTTGCACATAGACCAAAAAAGCACCTTCCTCAGTATAGGTCAAAGGCCTTTTCCAGATCAATGAAGGCAAAGAAGAGGTTTTTGCGTTTTCTAATGTACTTCTCTTGGAGCTGATGAAGGATGAAAATTGCATCAGTGGTTCCTCTGCCTGACATAAACCCGAATTGCATGCTATCAATTGACACTTGAGACCTGATCAAAACTTCCAGCACCTTCTGAACTACCTCAAGAAGCTTCAAACCATGGAAGTTACCATGCTCTAAAGAGTCACCCTTGCCTTTGAATAGATTTATAATGTACGATCTATTCCAATCATCAGGGACAATGTTGTGTTGGACAATAAGGTTTAGCAATTTACACAGATGAGGGATGATGGCATCACCAGAAGCTTTCAGCATCTCAGCAACAATACCTGTTGGGCCAGCAGCTTTGCCAGATTTTAGGTGGCGGATGGCAACTTCTACCATTTCGTTGGTGATCTGTATTACAGGACCCACTACTGGCTCAACATATGTCAGGCTAGACTCATCCCACGGGAACTCCTCATTCAGTAACCTCTGGTAGTGCTCCTTCCATGCTAGTAGCTTGTCTTCATCACTGTATGCGATAACACCATGGTCATTTTGGACACATTTCTCACCTACTATGTCTTGGTACTCAAGTTTCATTTTGCGAGCCATCTTGAAGACATGGTTCAAATTGTCCTTCACATTAAGATTGCTGAAACTTGCTTCTGAAGCAGGTTTCTTTGCTAGGTAAACCTCACGCTTAGCTTGGCATTTGGCGGCAAGGTAAGGTTCTTTAGGGCCTTCATTCTTCCAAGCTTTCCATAGTTTCCTCTTCTCTTTTACTGCTGAATCAACGATATCAGTCCACCACCAGGTTTCTTTTCTGTTTTGCTGTGCTTTGGTCCAGCCGCATTTTCATCAAAGGACTTAAGAATGCAAGACTTCAGGTCAGACCAGGAAACCTCTACGTCATCACTATTTTCTACTCTGTCAAGTGCTCCTGCAACACAAGATTTGAATTCATCGCATACTGATTCCCCCTTCAACGTCCAGAGACGTCTATGTGCAGGCAATGTTCTAGGCAGAACTTTAGTAAACTTCATAGTTATGTCTACAACAAGTAGCTTATGCTGTGTAGTACACTCTTCACCATTTATCACCTTTGTGTCCTTTATATGCTCCAGCTGGGCACAACGGGTCAAAATGAAATTGATTTGTGATTGATGGTCACCAGATCTGTAGGTAATCAGCCTACTTGAAGCTGTAGTGAATAAGAGGTTTTCACATCACTAAAATTCCGCTCAGCCTTAATGTGCCCTTTCCATTTAAGAGATAAAAATTTCCTGTGCTTTGTAATGTCAATTTGCAAGTCACAAGCTTAAAACCATTCAAATGAAGATTTACAGAGAGAAATGCTTTTCTGGGAGTAGTAGAAACAGGTCTACTTGGCAGTGAATGTAAACATGCAACTATAGCAGCAATAGTAGTTTTGGATCAGAAACTGGAAAATATTATTCTGCTTTTGTCGTGAGCAATTACAAGTTGGATACTCAAGGGTGAGAATGTCAATATGCAGTTATTCATAAGTTTATTTATTTATTTATTTTGGTTCCTTAATGGAAACACATACATACATAAGTTCTTAACTCAATAGCTTTTACGGGTCTCTATAGCACTGAATAACATAGAAGTCAATTTGACAAACTAAAACTTTCTCTTAGTGCATTGCTGCAGAAATGTCTCTAACGTCTTTCCCTTTTTTACTTCTTACACAATCACTTTTTTCAGCAGTCTTATTACGGTTGCCTCTTCTTGTATATTTCTCGTCGACGAACATGAGCCTTTTTGTCAACGTGTCATTACAGGAAGATGCCCGTGGAACATATACAACCCATTTTCTGTTTTGGAAAGCATTGGTTGCAATTAAATTGTATTAATGGATAAACAATTAAATTCAACAAGGCGATGTTACCTTGTATATCTTTCCCCAGTCAACAACAGCCTTTTGCTGAACAGTTACGGATGCTAGATGAAACTTAATGAAACTTAACTTACCTTGGCTGTGGCAAACAAGATGAATAC
>RDPX01000268.1:1137424-1147861 GCA_003991215.1 Morbakka virulenta
TGATACCATGCCTTGATAGTGAGTGGTATTTCTTTAGGTAATGATGTAATGTATACACGGCATATTATTATTACTTTGAATATTTATACAGGATTAAAAGTTAAAAAAAAGATATATACAAGCTATATACAAATTCTATTCTACCACTTTGTCCTGTTATGCGGGAGGGAAAGATAAAAAAAGTATTTATTTATAAAATTCAAAAACTATCGTATACAACATATGTTCAAAAGCAGAGGCACAAAAGTCAAGATGGAGAAGTAGGTTTTGAATATATGTTGCATAACTGTCAAACTAAAGAATTAACATCTGAAGTTAAAAACTCCTTAAGGCTTGGGGCACTTCTGGTCTTAATGGGCAATTCATTGAAGGATTTTGCCCCATAAAAGGAAAAGGTCTTTTTAGTGGATTCAAGTCATATTATAGGAATTCTAAGTATTTGTCTAGTGTTTCGAGTATTGTTTCTCGTTATTTCGAAATAGTCGCCATGCAAGCATTTATAGACGTTAACACATACCTTTTTCTTCGTTACTTCGTCAATCTTTGGTAATACAGTTACTGGTTTGATTATCGTTCGAGCTTGTTATCCGAAAGATCGTATCTTTTGCTGGTGATTATTGCTTGTCTGTGAGGTGATAATTGAGCAATACGTAAACAATGGTAATAACACTGTTTGGAAAATCGCAACTGCAACTTTCACAGAGAGTTGTGGTCGAAGTCGTTGGAGTAGGTACCACAAGATTTCTTACGTTGAAGTCGTTTTAGTCGCTTGAAGACTTCGTTTACAGTAACTTGTCTAAACTCGAAAGTTGTATAGGTCTTGTTTTGGTTCTGAAATGGTCTGGCCCAGATGAAGTTTTTCAGAAGAATCGATTTTGATTTGAGATGTGTAGCAATTCCGGAGAAAAATGTACAAAATTTTGACGCTATGTCAGATGATTTAGAATACGGGACATCGTCAATCACAACATTTTTTGCTGAAATTGATTTCTCCTTCGTTGGAAAAATGTCTTTAATTGTTTTCCAAAATTTTTGGGAATTGCTGACCGAATCATTCAAAACCGTTCTATGGTGCTCTTGTTTAGCTTTGCGTACCGAGATATTCTTTCTGTTGCGTTGTTGTTTGTACGCTTTATGATCTTTGTCCGATCTTGTACGTTGGAATTGGAAAAACTCGTTTTAAAAAGTCATTTTAATCTATAATTTTTTAAAACACCGGGCGATTTATAACGAACAAAAGAATGCACATTAAAATTTCTACAGAAACATAAATATATTTCACCTGATGTGATTAATACATCAAGGATTGTTCACTTGCCACAATAGTCCTCTCTTCGGTCTTCTGCACAACTTTTTTTGCAATTACATTAACGTTACCACACTGTCCATTTTGACTTTCTGAGTATGAGCAAGCATAATGTCATTGAAATGATTTCAGCCACGTTCTGAGCCTGAGCATGACACTGAAACTTTGCTTGCAGGTTAATGGAGTACGATCTTGTAAAACTTAATTATCCTCTGTACCTCACGGCATTGCTTTGAAAATTTCTTCGATTTTTTCTATACCAGGTTTCTATACGTGTAACATTTGTTGCTTTTAGTTCCCTCTCAGCATTATAAACCCCAGGAATGATTGAGAGGCCATCTACCTGTCTTTTTTTAACTTCTGTGTCGAAAAAGCTTGGTAAAAGACTGATATGATCGACTCCTTTATCTTTTACTGATTTTAGCAAGACCGTTTATATTGAAGTGTAGATGGATCTTCTTGCTTGAATTTTTGTTTAAGACTGAAAGACACTGCACTAATTGCTTTGAAGAGAGTTCAGCGTAAATTGTCCTAGCCTGCTATCCCATCTGCCGACATAGCTGGAAGTAGCTCTGTTACGAGACTTGCTTCACCTTCCATCCATCATAAGGTTTTTCTTGGTCGCACTTGATCTTCCTTTCATTGCTTTCTGCAAATTGTTTGGTCTCCTCAAGGATAACATCAAACTCCTCGATCCATCTCATCTTCTGCAATTAATTATTAACTGATGTGCTTTGAAGGATGACAAGGATAATCAGCAGAAAGCTAACTGACTGCAGCTTGAAAATCTCTCCAGTGACGCACGCACTTTTTTCGTCGCATTGTAGCTGAAGAACGTATCTCAAGAAGAAAATTAATGCTTTGGCCAATGGTGGATTTTTTTCCACCTATCTATACTGATTGCTTTGTCATTTTTAAGACATTCTAAGGTTCTTCTAACCTTAAATGCTTTCTGAATGACTGTATTAGCAGCCTTTACTTGAGTCATTCCTTTGATAACGGATAGGTTTTGCAGCCTTGATATTTTTTATTCGTTGATCATTCATGAAGTCTTTCTGAATATCTTCAAATAAGAGGATTTGTTTAAGCTAAGCAACCAATATATGGTGAAGTGACTGATAAACTTCTAGTGATTATGACAGCAGCGTTGCTTCTTGTTATGGCATCTCTCACAACAAGTCCATTACAATTCGCAAAGTAATGTACGTACACACCATTTGATGCAATATTACCTTTAATCTTGCTTGCAAGACACTGCATAGTGGCAGCTCCATCAAAACCAATGCCTACCATCGTACCCCATCAAGTTGGCATCTCAGAAGTAATCTTCTGTATACGATAGAACAACATTCAAAGTAAGGCCTTGAGAGCATTCAGATTTTCTTTATTGTTCAATTACCATTGAGATTTTCGGAAAATAAATATACTTATAAATGATAAAATGTTTACATAAAAATAATTCAAATAAAGGAGCAAAAATAAAAAATAAATGAGTCAATAATTTTTAAACAAAAGCAAACGGAAGTTTACTTCTACTAAAAGTGAGTACTTTTCAGTATATCTCTTCGTTCTTCTGTTCTATCTTTAATCCGATATGACAGTAATACGTGAATGTTTCGGGATTTTCACCATTAGTCAAACCAAAACTAATGGGGTGAAGCTTCCATGTTCAATCTCATTTTTCCTGTTGTTATTCTGAGAAATTTTCGTGTTTGTAGATAATCTTCTTAACTGCCATATTTCTCTGTGACCCAGAATTCACTTTAATGATTTTAGTTGAAGTAAGCGCTTTGGTTGTCTCGCCCTACACTTTCTTTCTCCATACTGCACCGTTCAGTTGTTCTGTTCTCACAGACAGAAACTCTGGTTCGATTTCAACATCATTGTATACAATTCTCAATAAGTCTTCAAAATCTCGGATATTATTGTATCTCATTATCATAAAACCACTACATTTGCAAGTAAGTGTATGGTTGACTAAATTTTTCTTGCCGCACGGGCAGTATGAAGAAAAGATGCGCGTAGGCTTATCATACGATTTACGATTGAGTTGTCTTGTAAAAGGTGTTTGCTCCCAAGGTTAAAAAATCAAACAAAGTTTTCAGAAGATTGGAAAAAGGAGTTTGATTTTGTTGCAGGTAGTTCAGTATGGGTTGCTGATTGGAAATATAAATTTCGCTGCAAAATTTATAATATTGATCATTCATGAGCTGCTGGTGCGAGAAGTGATGTTAAAAGGGGTGGTGAAGTCATATCAACTAGAAGAAATTAGTCCAGGTAGACAATCTGCTACTCTATGTTTACATATGTAACAAGATAAAGTTTTTAATGCTTATGAAATAAAAGAAAAAAGAAAAACCTCAACTATTTTACAGTTAACCATTTGGGACATGATATTTTTCTGTCTTATCGTCTATCTAAAGTGTTTTCAAATTGTATTTTATCTATTAACTAAACCTTTTAAAAAACACTAACATTTTCTGGTTTTCCCTTCTAACAGGTTGTGATGCCAATATATTCTTTCATGAGCCTAAACAAACTGAGACAACTCATCCGTCCATATCAGCTAAAGTAAGGATGGCTATGTTGATTGTGCATCATAATTTTTTTCAATATTTTTGACCATGTATCGAAATGGGTTGCAACTGAATTTAAAGTCTGTGAAGGTGGAGCACACTTTGCTTGTACAAGGACAAAAATTGCTGTAATAGCAAATTGTGTTGGAAATGCAATGAAGGAAGAGCTCATTAGCACCTTGAGAAAACAACCATTTAGCTAAATGGTTTACGCAAATAATGACACAAGTCTTTATTAAATATTTCGCATTAAAGTTCTCGTGTTTAATATCAACTTACGTCGGATATTAATCAAATTTCTGGATATGAATATGCTTGCTGGCCTCGATGCATTGATAGCAAAAGTTGAATTTGATGCCATTGACAAGCTATTTGAAAAAAATTAACCTGGGAAAATTTAACAGGATTTGGGCTTGACAATATTAATTCAAAGAAAGGCGCATGAAACTCAATAAAGGAAAAAGCACTGCAAAAAGTGCAAATATCTATGTCAATGTCCGTCCTTGCCATATTTTACACAATGCAGCGTCGAAAACAAGCATGGAATTTTCCAAAATCAGTTATTTTGAACTTGAGGATAAGTCTTTTTATCTGTACTACCAGTTTGAAAAATCGTAGAAACGAAAAAGTCCTTTGCTAGAATATTGTGAATTTTGCGACCAAGACAACGAGGAAATAAAAAAATGTGCAAGTACAGGACGGTTTTGTGCAGAAAAGTGTGTTAACAGAGAGTTTAAGTCATTTGCTGGCCTTTGTTCATATTTTTTTATCAGAAGAATTACACGAAGATAGATTTTCGAAGCTTGGGAAAATATTTGGAGACCCTTTAACGGAGTTATATCCCTCGTTTCACCAGGCAGCTTAAGTAACATTTATCAAATTCAATAAATTCTTACAACGCGAATATCCGTTAGTTTATTTACAATATGAACATAGGAAAAATTCATAAACAAAATAGGAAGCAAATTTGTTAAGGGAGATGCAATTGGAGCAATTGGAACAAAGATCTTGTTATTTCCCTGGTACAGTTCACGGCTCTTTCGAAAAAAGTCTGTCATTATTGCCTTTAGTGGGTACCACTCAACAGTTCTTTTTTAAAGAGCTGTCGCTTCATCAGTTTTGGTTGGAGGATAAAATCACCTATGACGTTACAGAAATTATTTCTTTCCAGAACAATTTCATGAGTTGTTCATGGTGCTGCAAAATTTGATCTTCTCGGAGAAGAATTTTTGAAATCTCAATTATTAACGAAAACAAATATCCCTGATTATGTCTGGCAAAATGCTGCAGTTTATCATGGAGGCACAACGGCGTACTATCAAATGGATGTGATTTGGGTATTTTTACTGGAACCTCTACCTCTTTTGGCAAAAATTGTGGTTTGCGTTTTGTCCATACCCAATAGTAGAACAAAGTGAAGAAAGAGTTTCAAACCTCATTCCTTGTCACAACATGGAATTTAGTAAAAATTTTCGTCCAAAATGTAAGTCGCTATGTGTAGAATATAATCGTAACAGTAGCAGCTGAAACAATAGTACATCTTTGAAGCAACTTTCAGGACTTTTTAGGATTTTTAGTTGCAGACTTCGTATTTTATTCGTCATCATCTTGAAATATTGTTGCCATGTACCGTTTTCAGGCAAAGGAAAGCCTTTTAAATTCAAATTTTTCGCCTCTCGACACCAACCAACCTCCAAATCATGAAATCTCCAATGTTGAGAATCAGATCCAAGTGCAAATTGCAACAACAACAACAACAATAACAACAGCAATAACAACAACAACGATAACAATAATGACAACAACAACGATAACAATAATGACAACAACAACGATAACAAGAATAATAACAACAACAATAACAACAACAACAACAACAATAACAACAACAATAACAACAACGACGATAACAATAATGACAACAACAACAACAATAACAACAACAACAATAAGAAAAACAACAACAACAACAACAACAACAATAATAACAACAACAACAATAAGAAAAACGACAATAACAAGAATAACAAGAATAACAACAACAATAACAAGAAAAAGAAGATTACTAATAATACCAACAACAACAGCTGCTATCCTTCCATTTCAAAACTTCGACTGACGACGAAGTAAGAATTTATTTTTATTTGTCTCGGGAGTAAATATTTCAGAAATTTTCACCAAGGAGTCATGTTTCTTTAAGAACTGTTTTTAAAAAGGTATGACTTAAAATATGTTACATTGACCAAACCATTTCAAACAATTTATCCGCAAAAGTGACGCCAGAACAAGGAAAGACTTAGAATGATCTTCCTCTGTCTGTTAGATCTTCTCCATCTAAACTTGTGTTCATGTAACTTGTTAAAGATTATTTTATGAATCCAATTGTTACTGATAGTCATAATGATTTTATTTTTTATTAATTGTTACCCTACGTATTTGTCTCGTCTTTACATGTGTTAGTGTCTGTTATCAGTACCACCTGTGCTATTAGTGCTTCTTTGTTTTTGTTCACGAGGACAATGGAAATAAGTGTATTAACATGTTTTTGTGTTATCCTCCGCAATATTTCTTATGTATTTTATATTCTATGTTTTTATTATTGCGAAATAAATAAATAAAAAAGAAAGGCAAGCCTTGACTGCTTTCTCTCTTCTCAAGACAACAGCCACACTCTGCACGATAGTCTACTGTAATTCTCCATTTTACTAACTTACTATTTCTTAACTGTACGTGTTGATGTGACCAGCAACAGTGTGGTATTCGAAGTGCCTTGGTGTGCAACGAAGAAAATTCTTTTGCACTTTATTCAGATCGGACGAAAAACAAAATGCTTGGATTAAATAAGAATTAGAAAATGATGGTTTTCAGGGGCAAAAAGTTAAAAAAATAGAGGAAGCTGTTCTCAGTGAAAATCACTCGGTTTTGAAAACCATTGTACGAGTCCTAGACCTAACAGCTCCATTCTAAGGCAAAAACGTTGTGTGCTGTTTGAGGCCCAGTTGTGTGGCTATAATGACACAACAACACAGCAATTTGATCTTATTGCTATTTGTGGAATAATTTGTTTTCACCTAGTAATCCCACATCAACCCAATGGAACTATGTTGCTTAGCAGATAATGAGTGTCCTGTACTTAGCAATAGGCAAAGGTGACTTAAAACTGTATATAATTTGAAGTAGTATTGACAATGGTTCATTCAAATGATTCTAAGCCACTATACATTTGTGGAAGAATGACTGTCTATATTTAATATTGTTTAATTTTACAGTTCACCACTAAAAAGCATCTGTTGTTGCTCTCATTGTAAATATTGATTGGGTTGCTATTGATTATAATATGATAAAAAGACCAGTCTTCTATGGTGTGAAGAATTGGGTAGTTAATAATAATGAGCATTTGAATACACTTTGAACCCAGAATGTTCTAAGCAAACACAAAAAGCTTTATGTTTAAGGAAGACTTTAATGTATATATATATATTAGTTTTTAGGAGTCCAAATAATAGGAGCTAGGAAAAGTATTTACTTAAAACCAGATATAATGTGTCTTTACCATACATTCACTAATTCTTGAACACACTTTCCAAGAATTGACCTCAACATCAAAATGCAAACAGTTGATAAGAAATATTTGCAAACAAATCACATTAACAGTAGTGATATCTTAAGAACTTTATTTTTTTGCTCCTCACAGCATATTGGTTTTAATAAATTACTGTAATTTTTCAGGAAAGTCAACCTTCTAGGCAGCTATATATTTACTAATTTTCCATGAAAATTTGTGTTTTGCAAGTATGCATTACAAAGTGATTTGTAACTTATAAAATTAACAATGTAATGAAGTGAAGTATGTGGACAAGGTTACCCAGTGACAGATAAAAACTAGATGTAAGAGCTATATCATGATATGGTAGAGTCTGCTTGCCTCCTTTCTAAGACATCTAGAAAGTAGTCATCTTTCTTCATTTTTTCTCCATGGTGAATGTGATGTTTGAGTGAATATATATTTGTAAGGACTTGCTTTCTTTTCAATAGTGCATCATGTAGAATATTTAGTATTGCTTTCTGGTGTATTTTAAAAGCACTATTTTCTTAGGATATATTCTGCCAGAATTTTTTTTGTGGTTGTTATAGGGTGTCTTAAAAAAACCCTTCCACTATTCCATAATATGCCAATGTATTTGCTTCAACCATAGCATTGCAAATTGGGCATTTACACAAGCACTCACAGTCTAAAACACAGTTGACAATTTACAGTGATGGTTTTCAGTTTCTAACTGTATGGTAGATTGAACTAAATTATTTAATGTGACTATTGCTTGACATAATGGAAATTTTTGCAATTGTGAATGAAAATGCCAATGTTGTCATAACTTAGCACCATTTAAAAAATTAGGCATTTTGTTAAAATCACAAAACAGCAACTCCTTGCTAAGAAAATTCAAAATGGTAGGACTTCCAAATTTCAGAATGTCCTAACTTCAGAAACAAGGTACAATGATCAATATCTCTAATTTGTATTAACTTCTGACAAGGTTGGAATGCATTGAAAATTAATTTTGACATCACCTAGGTGATTTGCCATAAAATGACTCATTACTTTTATGCAATATCACAACTTCTCTTCTCCATAAAGTTCTTATATATTTTTAACAGGTATTACACAATCCTTTTTGCACACTGTGGTCCACAAAGCTATCACCAGAGCTGGCTGTTTGGTCTATCCACAGCACACCTTCCCAGGTAACCCATTTCCTTCCACATCCAGCTCCTTCACTACCCAGACCACCTTCTCTCTCTGATACTGTGTCCAAACATTCCAGCCTGCCACGATTGCCCTCTTTTTTGGCTTCAAGTAATTCACTGTCTGCCTGCCAGTTTGATTTGTCTGCCATCTATAATCTGTTCAGTTTCCCGGTATGCTTTTCCACATTACCCTGAGTTGAAATTTGATTTCTGGTATTTGTTTCTGTGATGGGAGCTTTTTCATGTGCTGTTGTTAGCTCCATGCTTAATCCTCCTTCCTTATCTGGGATTGGGACTGGCAGAAGACTTACAAGAGACTCCAGGTGGAGTTTTTAAAGTTATGCTTATTGTTAATGGTATCAGGCTTCCTTAGTTGCATTCTTACAAGCTCTCTAAATAAATATGTAATTGAAAGAGAACTGCATGAAATTTCATACAGTGATTATCAAAATAGATAAAATTGTTGTATATATATTATACATCAAGTGTTACTTCTCTCATCATCCTTGCTAACTATAGATCAATTTTGAAGTTTTATAGATATCATGACGAGTTTTGAATGGAAAAGAAAAAGAAAAGCAGTAAAACAATCTGAAGTGGCTAATGTCTTAAATCAAGGTGGTGGTGATGATGGACCATTTGTGCTAGACTGGCAACACTTAGCAAATAGTAAAAAGTCATTTTGTTTGGAGGATAGTAAAGTGAAGTTTGAAAGGCTAGTGAATGAAGGAATTCAGCTAGCTCAAGAAGAAAGGTAATTGAATCTTTTTGTTTTAGTTGTATCTGTATGAAAAAGTGTTTACTCATACTGATTCTGATACATTGTGCAAATCCTAGGTCAAGTTTAGATTTAAAAAACATTTTCAGCCCTGAATGTTATGTGAAGTTTCTTCTTGACCAAGGGTCTGTACTGAATCCACTTTTCTTTATTACATTTGTGGCTGTTGCATCATGGATTTTATTTTTTTTGTACCTAGGGCTGCTTTTTTCATACCACACTTATACACCACTGATATCACCATGAGCAATAAACAAGAACAATGAAATTGAAACCATCATATGAAAGACCAGTACCCATTAAATGCTGATTGCCTAGCAACCTGAATAATCTACAAAGCAGATGTTATCAGTAACAATAGAATGCACATATTTAGGCCAATGTGGAGTGGAATTCAAACTCTGATACAATAGCCATACAAAGTTCTTTTGCAACTAATTGTACTGCAATGAGACCAAATTGCCAAAATTTATTTGGAAATTAAAAGACAAAAACAAACTGTATGACCAAAGATGGAGTATTGTAGCCTGCTTAATCCCTTACAAAAGCAGTGTTAAAATGTGTGGTCTATGTATTGCTGAAAAAGTGATCATTGTAAGAGCTTGGGAGGGACTACTAAACAACAGAACTGGACTAGTTAGCAAATGTTGACACAAAAACAAATTCATACTGAAGATGCTAAAATAGCACTTTTAAAAATAAATCACTGTCATTTAATCAATAGTTGTTTTATTTTAACAATAGTCATTATTGTTTAAATGCTTTCCAAAATATGCCACCAAAGAAAGCATTGTAAACGATCTGTTGTAAATTTGTCTGATGATTGCTTATAGTAAGAAATTTGAAGTAAGAGATATTAAATATTTTTCCTTGTTTGGTTTGCCATACTTTATATTTATCTATCTATCTATCTATCTATCTATCTATCTATCTATCTATCTATCTATCTATCTATCTATCTATCTGTCTATCTATCTATCTATCTATCTACCTATTTGTTTATCTATCTATCTATTTATTTATTTATCTAT
>RDPX01000268.1:1153919-1171461 GCA_003991215.1 Morbakka virulenta
TTCCAAATAGAACTAATAATATTATAATCATATTAAGCAATGTCTAGATATTTATGTATATATAGATATATCTATATTTAATCCTTTATTTGATAGGCATTGTTTATCATATGAGAGATAGAAGTGATGCGTGGTAGTAGTTCCAAATAGAACTAATAATATTATAATCATGTTCAGCAATGTCTAGATATTTATGTATATATATAGATATATCTACATTTAATCCGGTATTTGATAGGCATGGTTTATCATCTGAGAGAGAGAAGTAATGCGTTGAAGTAGTTCCAAATAGAACTAATAATATTATAATCATGTTCAGCAATGTCTAGATATTTATGTATATATATAGATATATCTACATTTAATCCGGTATTTGATAGGCATTATTTTATCATATGAGAGATAGAAGTAATATGTTGTAGTAGTTCGAAAAAAATATATATTAATTACATTAAGAAATGTCTAGATATTTATGTAGCATAGTTTCCGGTACCACCCTGCTGGTCAGTGGTGCTGGCGGTCGTTGTTAACCCGGGCCTTGACCAATCCGGTATGAATTTTTGATTTGTGATCCGCATGTTTGGAATTTGGCAGGATTTTCTACAGCCACATGCCCTTGCAGACGCCAACCACAGTTATCGGCGGAATACCTAGCCTTTGGTAATCCAATACTTACTCACAAGGGAGTGAGGGATTTTTAACCCATTCCTGGGTGAGCAATTTAGTGAGCGTCGGGACTTGTCCACATGCCAGTGGGCCCTGCACCCTGCATCTTACGGGGAGCTCATCCTCCGGTAACAGAAATTCAGGCTGTTACTCCCTAGCCAGAGCCTCTTTAGTTCAGAAGTCACAAGACTTCCTATCCAGGGCACACCACGTTGAGGCGAGGTTGGCTTGGCCGCAGAGTGGGTCACAGACGAGCTACTTGATTTCACCTTTCACTCGGAGGTTAATCTGCCCCAGTCACAAACCATGGCTTGGAATGAGCACTCCACGTCCCTTGTGCCCAAATGACATTCATATCAAATGAAACTCATCAAATGACACTCATATCAAATGACACTTATGTTATGTCTCAGTAATTATTATTATTTGCTGAGTTACAGTTATTTGAAGTTGCAAATTGAGCAAAAATGTCTTATTGCTTAACTTATGATGTCATAGCTTGGTAACCTACATTCAGCCATTAGTGAAATTTCTGATTTTTTGATATTGTGTGAATATCTATTACTATACCAAACCTCATTAACTCAAAAACTATAAAGTAACATCAAAAAATAGAAATTATTGGCTGACTTGATATGGAATGACCCTAGCATATATCTGGTTATATAGATTATTATTTATGGGATGTTTTGGTTAGTTTATGAGTAGTTTGTTGGGGATAATAGATGACATTAATCAATAGCAAAATCTGTTTATTTTTTTGGCTGTTGCAATGGCAGCCTTGAGCCTGGCTCCAACCTCATATAAGTGCACTATCAGTTTTTTCTGTGTATTTTTTTTAAGTTCGCTGTGTTAATTATTTGGACCACTAGACCAACAATGGACTTTTTTGTCGAAGAGACAAACTTCAGTCTTCTACATATATGTACAGATGATGCAGTTATCTGGTAGATGTTTGCTACTCAAATTTCGTTATGAATTTGTTTTTGAAAATTTTATTTGCAGGTGTTAATTGAATTAGGGGAGATATTTCCAGCAATAACAGCAGCAGAGAAAGCAGTACATTGTAACCCAAGGTATGCATATGGTTATCAAACTCTTGGCCGTGCTCAGTTAAATCATGGAGAAATTCAGATGGTTAGTATTGATTTTTTTCTTGCCAGTTTTCAGTATTTAAGTTAGCCCTGTGTATTATACATTTGGCATCCCTGCTTCTTGTTCATTTTGTTATTGTCTTCTTCACAGTATACATTTGTTGGTCAAATGTTGTCCCTTTAATTTCCAGTTATTGTTAAGTAGTTTAGTTTGTTATTATTTATTCAGTATTCTGAGCTTTTTTTTGTTTCATGTAGTTTTTTGCCGGTATTCCAGCGTCTGAGTTCCGATCAGGAACTCAGCGCTTGCAAACCAATCCGTCGAGGTGTAAGACAGAGGTGTGTAATATCACCAGATCTTTTTAATATCTGTAGTGATGATACTGCGTAACATTAGCGAAATGGATGATATCAAATTTGGAGTTAAAGACCTGAAAGACCTTCGATACCCTGACGGCACTGTACTGTTTGCCGACTCCGTAGAAGAACTAAAAAATTTTTTTTGATGAATTGTTGGAAAAAAGCAGACAGAGAGGTCTGGAATCGAACACTAAAAAACAGAATGTATGGTAAAATCAAAGCGGTCGACAGCACCTGTTTGCATGATTGAGTTTTCAGGTGAAAAAATGCAGGAGGTGAGCACTTTTTGATATCTCTGAAGCACAATAACATCATATGCAAAATGTTTGTCGAAAAAAAAACATAATTGCAATGTCAAAAACACATTAAACAACCTTTACCAACAGGAACATCAGAAATGCTACGAAGATCAGAGCACTGAAGACATATGTATAGTCTGTACTGCTGTACGTATGGGAAAGCTGGACTTTTAGCAAGGATGCGGAAAGGAGACTAGAGGCGGTTAAAATGTGGTACTAAGAATGATGCTAAGGATATCGTAGATGAAGAAGAAACCAAACAAGGAGGTGATGGAAACAGCAATTTACAGAAGATCGGTCATGAAAACAATCCGTAAGAGACAGCTTGAATTTCTGAGACACCGATGTAGAAAAGACGAACTTGAAAAGAAGAGGCTATGTGGTAAGATATAAGGGAAGAGAAAGAGGGACAGACAGAGAATAACATTCATGGATAGTCTTAATCAATGGACAACGCAAAACACATTAATGAAACCCGAGCTGATAAGGTGGAGGAGATTTAACGCGGCATGGTCGTCGATATCTGTTCCAGACCTGACACTTGAAGAAGAAGAAGCTTGATATAAAAATTTTGAATTTATTTGAAATCCATTTGTTCTCAGCATAAAAGAGATACATAACGTTTTGTATAGAAATCTATGTATGCGTCCTCTATGACATTGTTATTGTGCTATGTGTCACCTTAAGCTTACATAATGGGCACCTAGATTCAAAAAAAAAGCTTGAGTACTAAAATATGTCTTGATGAATATAGGAATTTCTTTCTTTTTTCTAGAGGATTAAAAGCTTTTTGAGAGCAATCCATATTGATCCTTCGATAGCAGAGGTATTTATCCTTTTGTAGTGTGTTATATACTTTTGAATTCAATGGCATTACCCACTTCTTCGCATTTGTATTTCTGTTTTTAAAGAGTGTTAACGTAAGTCGATTAGTATTTTATTTCAGAAAAAGGGGTTAATTTGAGGTTGTGAGATAGATGGCCCAAGTTATTTTGGAGACGCTCTTTGTTTCAAGGAAACAAAGAATGTTTTATCGTTTGTCTTTGATTTATTAGGGTCTTCGTTTTTGCAGAGTTTGTTTTAGCTTACATCTAATGCAAATACTATGTTTGTTAACCCACCAACCCTCACAGAATTTAGACAGTGTCAAACAACTCTGAACACCATCGCCCAATCTTCCATTGTATACTTTCTTCTGTCTTAAGTAAGAAGTCGGTAACCATGCTTATTCTCTCAGCTATATATTGTAGTTATATGATTAGAAGTAAGCTATTTAGTACTTATATTTACGAAAGATAAAGTATTACTGTAATAGTGTTGAGTGTTCTTGTAGTTACCATGGCTGGTTTTATTTGGGACCACTCGACAAGTGTTTTATGCTTGCAACTAGTTTAGAAATCGAATGAAATCTTGTTTGCCGGAACGAATGGAGTCTGGCCTTAGTGGATGAACAGCACCAGTTCTGTAATAAAAGATAAAACTTATTAAATGTTAATTTTGTCGAATTGAAAGGTTGACTTGCACTGCATGTGACATGCAGTGGCCTGAATTCACCACAATGTTGCACGTTTCCCAAAAAGGTTTAATCACACGTTGTTTTTTGAATTTCAATTGCAATAAAAATTGGCATTTGCATAGTTTATGTTATTAAGTGTTGACTTTTATCAGTTGAATTCACGATATTCTCAGCCTAGGTTAGTTGGTCTGTTGAGATATGTACAGGTAGAAAAAACCAACTAAAAATCAGAAGATATCATTTATATAACCCCCAGTCATATTGATATTTTAAACAGAAAATCCTATAACTTTTTTGTCAAATTACCTCTTGTTGTCGATCAAATAGCTTTTGCTTTTCCCAACATTTATTGCCTTTTCTTGATCCCCGCGTTTCGTGCGGGACTAGTTTTGGGTTTTAGCAATGTGCGGAGGACCCATTTCTAGTACCCTGTATTTGTATGATAGCGTTTATCCTGAGCTGTTGGCTGATTCAGATTGTATCTCTCTACCTATCTTAAACGGATAAATGGATGTTCATTTATTGACGGATTGCCAAGAAAATTTGATGACTGTTCTTTTCAATATATTTGTAATCAGCATTCATTGACAATAGCTGCGTTACGTTTCCTGGGCCGTTAATATGAATAATATGAATTGGTAAAAAAAAATAAAATAATAATAATAGTATTAAAATAGTATTAAATAGCACAGCGCATTTACTACGAAGGGCGCTCACTATCTAGAAATTGACGTCTTCACCACCTTCTCACCTTTTTTGTATATATTTGTGTCTTGTAATTCATTGTGTAGCTGATGTTCGTGAATTGTCCTGAATAATACCTATATACCTTTTTATACTTTATTTATAGATTTTTTTAAATTGAATATTTTATTATTATTCTCTCTTTTCACAAAAAACCCCTTCCTATTTCACTCACCCTAGGTCACTGGTAGTGACCCGGTGTTTGATCTTACACAACAATTCAAAGAGCAAATTTNATTAAAATAGTATTAAATAGCACAGCGCATTTACTACGAAGGGCGCTCACTATCTAGAAATTGACGTCTTCACCACCTTCTCACCTTTTTTGTATATATTTGTGTCTTGTAATTCATTGTGTAGCTGATGTTCGTGAATTGTCCTGAATAATACCTATATACCTTTTTATACTTTATTTATAGATTTTTTTAAATTGAATATTTTATTATTATTCTCTCTTTTCACAAAAAACCCCTTCCTATTTCACTCACCCTAGGTCACTGGTAGTGACCCGGTGTTTGATCTTACACAACAATTCAAAGAGCAAATTTTTTCATAATAATAATAATCATCATCATCATAATCATAGTAATAATAAAGATAATAATAACAGTAATAAAAATGTAAATGGAAGCAGGATCCATTATGATAGGACTACTCGGGATGATCAGAAAAGGAATGGAAGATAACATCAGAGAGTGTGAATATTCAAACAGCCCAAACGAGATGTTGTTAGGGACTGCAAAAATTAGTGCTTAGCATTTGAAATTTAGGATATGACATGCCCTAGGTGTATTGTTTACACCCGTTTAAAGAAAAAGTGAGTAGTAAAAACTGTGAAATTTAGTTTATAATAATAGTAGTAATAATGGTGATAATAATAATGATAATAATAATAATGAATAATTGAAGGGTAGGTCCCTAACTGGATGAGCAAAGAAAGAACAGTTTTGATACAGAAGGAAGGACCAAACAAAAGGAAATGAAGAAAGTAGTTATAGGCCAATCGTTTGTTCACCAAATCATCAATACCAAATTAAGCATCTACTATTTATGGACGATTTGAAGCTTCATGGAGAAAACGAGAAAGCACTTCATTTGCTTGTTCAGACAGTTAGAATATTCACAATTGATGTCAGAATGGAATTTGTAATAGAAATATGTGCAACACTGACAACAAACATATTGGACCATTATATATCGACAGAGTAAAAGGGTGAACAATGAAAGAAACGTTCACAAAAGAATATAAAAGAAGAGAAAAAAAATCTCTTGAAAGGAAGTTAAATGGAGAAAACGTTATTAAAGGGATTAACGTTTGGGCAGTTAAAGGACATGGTTTACTAGCGATCAGAAGATAAGAAAACTAATCACGAAGCATAAGGGATTGCACCCGAAGAGCAACACAACCAGACTTTAAATCCCTAGGAAAGAAGTGGGGCCAAGGACTTTTGAGCATGGAGGATGCTTTTGGACTAGCTAGGCTTGGATTGAAAAATGTTTTAGGAAATACCCGTGAAGGATTATTGGTGGCAGCAAAGCCAATGGAAAATTGTCAAGAAGAAAGTGTGATAGACTTGAAGACTCAGAAGAAAATTGAAAGGCAACAGGAATCGAAAGACAAGAGACTCCATGACCAGTTTTAATGACAAACAAATGATGAAGCAGAAAAAGAAAGGTAGATATGGCTTAAAGGAACAGAAATTAAACGTGAAGCTGAATTGGTGATTCTAGCAACCCCAGCACAAGCACTAAGAAGCAGTGTTATCAAGGTTAAGGTCGACAACACACAGGAAGAAAACAAGTGCCGTATGTCTTGACAGGTCAGTGGAACAGTAAATTACAGTGTCAGTGAATATAACATGCTGGCTTAATAAAAATATACGCGGCTCGATGGTTGCGTAGGAAAAAAGAATCCATTGGGAACTGTGTCGAAAGTATAGATTGGCAATAACAGGAAGATGGTATGAACACCAAACAGATTCGGTCACTGAAAACGACAGCTCTAAGTTAGGGTGGGATTTTAATAATCTGATAGACCATATCATACAAGCCAGAAGACCTGATACCATTCTTATTGATAAAGAAAAGAAAGAATGCAAAATAATATACTTTGCCATACCGTATGGCAGTAGAGTGAATGAAAAAAAAATTAAAAGGTGTCAAGATCTAGTTCGAGAAGTACAGAAACTATGAACATGTGAACGAAAGTCATTCCTATTATGATAGGTGCACTTAGAACTTTCTTAAATAAACTTTCTAAAAGATTAGATGACCTTGGAATAGGAACACGGATTGTTGAACTGCAGAAAACTGTAATCGTCTACTCTGCAAGAATCCTCTGTAAGATGCTATGAATTAGAGGAGTCTTGTTGACACCAAGTTTCAAGCCGTTACCAACACTGACTAAGACAGTGTGGGACACAATAAATAATCATAATAATTATTAATTTTTTTCTTCTTGATGTCGAAATGAAATTAGTTTGCAGTGAAGTTTAAACTTTGAGAAACGTAAACTAGTAAACCATGTCCTTTAACATTTTCAGAATGTTTATTTTTAATTTTTTTCTTTACCTATCCTGGCATTTAATTTCGAATTGTATTGAAAGAATTTTGATATAACTTTGTAGGTTCTGTTTTTTAACTTTATGTTGACCAAGTTAGTCAATGATTTGTGTGTTTGGTTCACCTCAAGCTTTCGATACACTTAAGAGTTTTATTGTTCAGTGCGTCGGACAAGTGATTTTTCAAAATGATAGGTGAAACTATCTGTCCAAAATTTGGTGAATTGAGCATAGATATCCACAAAAGTTTAGCTCTAGAATTTATCCCGAGATCTTACTGTTGTTCGTAGCAGGATGTTTTTAGTATCAAAAAGTCGTAGAACATTCCTGAACTTGCTCAGTTTTATGATTGTTGACATTTTCATTTGAATTTTGTCTTAGCTTTGGTCCGACGATCTTCCTTGGGCTATGCATTTACGACAGGAGAAGATATCAAGAGACAATGAAATAACTTGACATTGCATGCAGCAGGTTGCTACCACGTCTAATTCACTCATACAGAAATGGTTAAACTGCAGATGTGATACAAAATCGCTGGCGTGATTCATACTTTGAAACTATGATGATTTCGTATGCAGTTTGCCCATTATAACCACCTCTATATCCTCTACTAAAAGGTGTATGTTTACATAATATTGTCACTGGCAACGATCGAGTGGCAGGAATACGTCAGTAGAAATTAATCGAAATGCTTGGATGATACCCAGGGTTATAGTGTAGTTATGAGTAGTAGCTACTACTGGATATTGTGAACTTAAAAAAGTATAAAGCGACAAACTGGATATTTTGAAAGATGAAACACGAAACAGACTTACTAGAACGGAAATGGGCCTAGATAGTTTTGTGTTGCCTAATGTAATCAAAACAGGGCATTCATAGTCGAAGAGTAAAAACCTAATTGGAATCCATTATGTCATAAAAATCAGCCAAATTTTACTTGGAGTGTACCTGTAACGAATAGGGTCCATGTTGCTCATTCCAGTAAATGTAGTTTATCTGGAAAAAACGCTAGGCTAGGTTGAAAAGGGCACCTGACCAATTTGTTTTCAATGTTCCAATAACTTTACTGGATTCCAATTCGATAGTTTATGATAAGATCTCAGAATTTTGTGGGTGACAAAAATAATCTATTTTTTTGATTGTACTTGGGGCCAATGACTTCTGTAAATACATGTAGGTAAACGGTAAATATAATGGAAATTTTATTCAGTATAATCAATGCAGTTCCGTTTAGCACTTTAGTTGTTAGCTAGACCGTGGGATTTCTCTACCCCTTTCTTCTTTTTTCTTCATTTTCCAACAGGGTCCTCTATTTCCCTTTTTTCACCCAGGATTCCCAACCCTTTCCGTTCTCTCGATCTTTTCTCAGCCGATGTACCCTCAACCACTTCCATTCATTTCCCTTTTTCTGCCAAGACCGTTCTAAAATCAATTTTCCTTTCTTTTAAGTTTGACTTTTTGTCAGTGATATAGTTTTATCTTACCTTCTGTTATTGATCTGCCTTTCAGTTCAACAAATTTTGGTCCTCATACCAATATTAAAAGTGCTTTTAGTCATTTAATCTCACTCTTTTGCAAAGTTTGCATTTTACTTTCATGCATTAATATACACTATAAAAATTGTTTTCGGTCCCTTTTTTCATTCATTATAATTACTGTTAGATGAATGCCAGGGCATCAGCCAAGAGATTTTTGTTTGCATAATTTTTTTTTAGATTCTTAACACGTTGTACGGATTCTACATGTGTAGTATTCTACAAGTACTAGTAAGCATTGCTTGACGTTTATTCATGTTTGCTAGCTTTGACTAAAAACACGAAGTCTTTTAAGGGTTTTTTCAATTTTTCCAATTAGTTAATCGAAGAAAAGAAGATTTCACCACATTCCAAGTTTAGAACAATTTTTTTGAAAATTAAGCGTAAGCCAAACAAAAGAATCATTCCCTGTGAAAAAAACGAACACGTTACTGAAATGAGACTGAGATTTGTAGTCCGGTATTTATAGCTTCTTGGCTGCAGTGGTTTCTACCATTCATCTCAACCCATTTCCTGCTACAGTGCGTTCTCAGTGCACGTGACACTTTGTTGAATGTAGTAATTTCTGTTAGTTTATGCACAATAGTGATTTGGTTTTGAAAATTCTGAGCTTTATGGACTCAGAGGAAGCCATAGATGTAAGAGCCTTATCGTGTCATGAGTCGTAAGCTTTTTCCGAGCTGCTCGGAAAAAGCTAACGACTCATGATAAAGCTCTTACATCAAGTGATTTAATTGTTGATGGATGTATTTCGAATATCCAGATGTTTTTTCATGCTCCCTAATTTGTGTGCGTTTGGTGCCAGTGATATTCATGACGACGTATGGAAAGAAGACAGCAGAAAAGTAAATGACCTCTGTATTCATTTTGTAGTGAATCGCATATGACTTGTACTTTGTTTAGTTTAGTGAACTCTCATATATTATTTCAATTTGAAAGTGATTTTGACTTGCCTCTTGAGTGAGTACAAGTTGATCAGTTTTTACTTTATGGGTTCGGAGTGTACCGTAGTAGCGAGAGGGTACACCAGGTTCCCATTATATGATATTTATGATGCCGGTTATACTGGTCACGCGGAAATATGGACACTGTAAAGTTATGTTGAGATTACATTAACATAACCCTCTTTTATCTTACCATAGCCGTATTATAAAAATAATAAGTGCAAACATCATTCAACCAATGTTTCCTCCACCGCCACTTTAATATTCATTGACTTAACAGCAGCTGAAGCTATTTTCCTGACATTTTATCTGTAATTCTAGAATTCCTCTAGACAGTTTTCCTTAAAAACTTTGCAATATATGATCAGGGGGTGGACATGTCAAGAAATATATGATGAGGCTTAACCCCATTTTCAAATATTGTGAGATTTCTCAGAGATTCGAATATTCAATGTCTGGACATTTTCTTCATTTTGTGTACCAAATGTATAGTACTAGGCAACTTGCAAACATTGTCATCAGTTACTGCTCCATGGCCCATGAGAGTAAGAAAACATTCCTGGATACCCTTTTTGGACGAGTCATTCTGGGATTTATACTCCATGATGCTCACTTTACAACATTATCAATTCAGGACCTACTCTATGAATAAGTTACTCAATATTTCGAGTGATAAAGGTTTCTTCTGACCTATTATATTATACCTCAGCCAAACAATGAAACAAACAGTAAAGGTGGGCTGTATGTGGTGGCGAATTGTTAGAAGTGGCCTGGATTTCATTAAGGCGCCGCCGAGAAGTGTTTCCATCAATTTGATTTTTAATAACATAACTTCCTTTCATCATTTAGACTGGTGAAGTATTTGGTAGACAACTGCATCTGTGCTACAGGTTACTGCTCATAAAAAACACCTTTTGAAAGCGTCGATTACAGGTCCTAGAAAGCTACAGAAAAAGCCAAGGGACTTTTATGAAGGAATCTATAGAGCAGCTAATTTTATAACCCAGTTTGGATGAAATAACACCAAACCTGTTCACATCTTGTTTTAGCACGCATCTCGTACAACCTGAAAAGTCAGTAGGCTGTTGGGACAGGAGAACCAATTTTTCAAGCTCCTAGGCTATTAATGTGTCGTCAAGTATAGAAATTGACATCGGAGGAAACAGATGGTGATGAGCACATTTGGCATGGATGCTGGGCATTGTTATGCAAAACGCATGGACTTGTACTGGTAGTATTGACAGGCAGCACATGAAGAGCATAATCTCTTGTCCTTTCAGCAAGAAATAGCGAATTCCTACACCAGACAACAGGATATAGTAATAGGTATATCCACTTGCTACCACAATCTGTTCTTAACGCGCATTCCATAAATGCTTTCAAGACAATGAAAATTATCCCATTTTTTTAAAAAACAGGACATTATAGCGTAGTCAAAATAAATTGTTTTTTATAGAAAAAAAATTGAATTTCTAGTTTGGTCTTAAACGGGTTAAAGATCTAATTCCATGGCCACCTGGCTTAAATGGATCTGATGGCTAGTATCACATGGACTATTTACTTCCGGTGTTCTATGCCTTCTTCTTTCCACTTTTCCCTATCACTTTTGCCATATATAAAATACTTTATATATATAATATATAATATTTTAAACTATATATAAAAAATATATATTTAAAAAAATAAATATATATATTATTTTTCTTGAGAGACTTTCCTTTCGTGACGTCTCTGTCAAATCAATTTTTTTGTTGACAGATGAGTTTGAGGTTCATAAACTGTTGTTAAGTGTGAAAACATTTTTAACATATATTTTGAGATAATATTTTCTTTTTTAAGTCTTTGTTGATTGATCACTTTTATAAAGAATGAAAAACTCATCTTTAAGATTTAATAGCCAAAAATGTTTAAGCCATAAACATAAAGCAAAAACGTAATAATTATAACGTTTGTAAAGAAACTGCCCAAAAGACATCCAAGTTAAGTATTTTTGTTGGGATTCTTGTTTTTTTAACGTCATTTTTTCCCAGATTTTAGGATCAAATAATGCCATTCAGATAATTTGGTTGTGAAAGTGATTATTTCTTGGGCCGCATGCCCTTCCTGGGGGCCAACAGATGGCTTTTTTTGTTTTCCCTTCTATGCTTTTTCCCGATCGAGAAATCGAACCTGGAACCTTACGGATACAATGCAACTGCACTAATCACTAAGTAACAGCTCTTTTCAACGTTAAAATTTCTGTTTTACATCCGAGCAAAACCCCAATTGTTTGGAAACATCGCGATGCCTTCTGGAAGCATGGTATTTTGTAATTCGAAAAAAAACCCAGATTGAACAAATTTTACTATACTCTCGATTCATACGAACTACCTCTAATAAACCAATTATTTATTGGTGGTGACTTAAGTTATAGCAGACAAAACAAAATATTCTCACTTCGGTTCAATGTTAACAAACAGATAGAATGTCGTAGTGAACTTTGTCAGTGTTGAAGAGCTGTATACTATGCAATTTTCCCAAAAGGCCGAAGCATACACAAAGCTAATGAATTACTTTGAAAAAGTACAGGAAAAGATTCCCCTAAGGAATTTTGATTATCAAAATTGCAAGTGTCTATAATAAAACTAACAACATCTAGAAATTAGCTACACATTGGTAATGTTAGGTCAGTGAAATAACTTGACTAAATAATAATGTTTTCCCAGCGTATATTACCATGAGTCATCTGAACCTTATCTTGTGTGTGTGTGTGTGTGTGTGTGTGTCTTTCTTGCAGTTGATCGAATGGACAATGACTGTACTATGGTTTGGAATTTATGTTTGTTCTCCGTGTTTCTCTATTATCTGCAATCCTTTGCCAAATGTCTGTATCGAAGTCTCTCCATCTCATGTTCCTCTTTGGAACATCCTTGCATCTTAGTCTCCATTTCCCATGATTCCCCGTACCTTCGAGAAGTTGTGAGTAAAGCAGTTGTCTTGTTAGACACTTCTTTTTCATTCTGTTCACATGACCAAGCCATCTTAGGCTTTCTTCAATTAATATGTTTACCAGANCTAAGTAATTTTGATTATCAAAATTGCAAGTGTCTATAATAAAACTAACAACATCTAGAAATTAGCTACACATTGGTAATGTTAGGTCAGTGAAATAACTTGACTAAATAATAATGTTTTCCCAGCGTATATTACCATGAGTCATCTGAACCTTATCTTGTGTGTGTGTGTGTGTGTGTGTGTGTGTGTGTGTGTCTTTCTTGCAGTTGATCGAATGGACAATGACTGTACTATGGTTTGGAATTTATGTTTGTTCTCCGTGTTTCTCTATTATCTGCAATCCTTTGCCAAATGTCTGTATCGAAGTCTCTCCATCTCATGTTCCTCTTTGGAACATCCTTGCATCTTAGTCTCCATTTCCCATGATTCCCCGTACCTTCGAGAAGTTGTGAGTAAAGCAGTTGTCTTGTTAGACACTTCTTTTTCATTCTGTTCACATGACCAAGCCATCTTAGGCTTTCTTCAATTAATATGTTTACCAGAGATTGAAAACCTGCACGTTAAAAAATTTATTTGTTAGTGACTTTGTTTTTCCAGGTGTTGATCTGGATTGCTCTAAGCTGCCTCATTATGTAGCCATGTAGTCTCAACTTGTGTACGATGGATGGTCCAACTATCTGGTCCATACAGCAGAACTGATAATACAACCGCCTTGTACACTTTGCAATTCATCCCGACCAAGACATGTCTGTTCTTCCACAGTCGATACTGAAGTTTACCAAAACCTGCGCTAGCATTTGCCATTTTATGTCGAAGTATTTTTTTATGTTTGTATTGTTGGAGATCGTGCTGCCGTGGTACCTAAAATGTGTACACTGAAAAAGAGACTCGTTGTTGATATCGATTTCTTTTGAAATAGGCGGTGAGTTAAACAATTTCTCAGTGTAGTGTCGATAAACTATTAACTACTAAAAAGAAAACAGCTCTGTGACTGTATAATGGTAAACTATACTTTATTGTCCGTTGAACGAAAAACGACGATTATCAACGTTACAATCCGATATGCGAATACACGTGATATACCAATATGCGAATCAGTATAGGAGATACCAATATGCCAGTACAGAATCTGTAAAGAATTGAAACAAAATCGAGCTAATAACAATACGACTAAAACGTAACTATAATACATGTTGATTAAACGTACATATCAATAATAGAACAAATAATGAAAACAATACCCATTAAACGTAATAAACTTTGAAGAACTTTCAACTTAACATTGACAAAACGATACACGCTGTTAAAGACTAACAATATCAAACGACTTAAATCAAACAGTGTAATATAAAACAAAGTACTCACATCTGTGTGTCTCTATAGTATTATTATTATTATCCATTACTACTACTGCTACTATTTCTACTACTACTATTTCTACTACTACTTTTACTACTACTACTACTACTATTACTACTACTACTATTTCTACTACTACTACTTCTACTACTACTACTACTACTATTACTACTACTACTATTACTACTACTACTGCTGCTGCTGCCGCTGCCGCTACTAATACTGCTACTACTATTACTACTACTGCTCGATTTTTAAAGTCGATGCTCTTTATACAATTTTTCAGTTGTCTTTCATATGGCTGTAATTATTTTTTCGTATTATTTGAACGAGGTGTGTTTGGGTGAGCAAAAAGAGATCAGTGAAAAGAAAAAAATAGAGTATCAAGATGTTGAAATTTAAAGGACAGACCGGAAAGAACAGTACTGAGAGCAAAAATGTAGTTGTTTTCATTTAAAGTACTACTAGAAGATAAAGATGTAGCCAGTAAATACAGGCATACATATGCAGTGCATCAGTTCAAACACAAATGCAAGTTGAATTTTTCCTTTTTAATAATTGAAAACCAATTGTCATGAAATACATTTGTTTTTATCATCTGTTTTAGCAAACAAGATTTTCTCCAGAGGATGATACAAAATCAGGTGGTAAGAGGCCTTTTTAATATTTTGTGCAGTCAGAGGTTGTTCGTGCTTCCACCTATGTAAAAGCATGTGTTAAAATCGCTTAGAATTTACTTTCAGATTAAGAGTTAGGAAGATGTAGAATAACTGTTTTTTGCTGTAGACCAGACAAGGGTGGGGTCAAAGCGAGAAGAAGATTCAAAAAGTCAGTTGTCGATATTCAAGTTAATTAAGCAGTGGATACTTACCATTTATTCTAACATTATGCATTTTAGTTTGATATCTCCAGCTATGAGAGAAATAAAGTAATATAATGAATTAATGAATGGCTGTAATTTTTTCAGTAAGACCTTTCTTGCTTTTCGTATTCCATAAATGTACGTTAAACATATTATTCCGATCGAAAGTCACTAGCCCCACCCCACTAATATGCGTTGTTCAAATGTAAACCCCTTTTTGAAAACAACACTTGACGGGAAATGAAAGTTGAAAAAATAAAACATTTAATTGCACTGAGCATGTGGCTATGAAAGCCATAGGTCAAATTATGATTGTTATTGGATTAATAAGTGTAGAAAATTGTAAATGTTTAGTAGAGATTGCAATGTAATTTTGATCCTGTAGGCATTAATCTGAAACCAGTTCGGTGCACACATATATTTTATTTATCTATGAGTCCAGTTTCTTTGAGTTTCTTTTTTTCCCATCTGTGGTAGGGCCCCGTAGCCTGTCGGGCTCTCACGACGCACAACAAATTTGGAAGATTTGCTTTTAAATACTTTGGGGGCTTTTAATTGTTTATATATATACACATACATATATGAGAAAGAGAACAGTAGAACGGGTCGTGCTAACTCTGTATCACGCATCTGAAATTTCGATAAGATGCAGTATGTAGAGAGACTGATAGACGGGGCAGCGGCAAGGCAGAACCTGAAAACTTTGTACCGAATTACTAATGAACTGAAAGGAAACTTTGGCACTAATGAACGCCCTGTATAGGACAGGTTTCTAGTGAAGAAGATTAGGCGATGGAAAGAGCACTTTGAAAGTTTTTTGAACAGAGCACAGCCTATTGAGACTGTAGATATACTGTACAACCAGTGGAAAAAGATTTGAACTTCCGCGTCGAGCCGCCAATTGTTGAAGAAGTTAAGACAGCAATAAAGGTTATGAAAATTGGAGAGGCAGCCTGGATTGACGTGGTAACAGCAGAGATGTTAAGAGTGGAAGAGAAAGAAACCCCGATACTGCTAGCTTATATTTTTAGGCAGAGAATCCTTATGGAAGATACTCCGCCATTATACTTTTGCTCAAAAGTTGATGAACATTGTAAAGATGCTGTATATGGACATCTAGGCACAAGTGACTTGCAGCAAGGAGCTATCTAGCGCCTTTAGAGTCAACGAAGGAGTGAAGCAAGGATGCAGCCTCTCACGTTTTTTTGTTGCCCTTGATTGGATTATGAAGACGACTGTTGGCAAAGAAAAAGGGGTCTTCCTTGGCATTTTACTAGTTGCTCGGATTTTGCTGACGATGCTGCACACCGACACCAAGACGTCCAGGCAAAGACTAACGCCGTAGCAGACACAGGAAGAAAGTTTAGTCACAAGATTAGCCACGACAATACTAAGCTCCTGCGGATGAACAACAGGACTTACGCACCTCAGTAGTGACGGCCTTATGCAGCACGGGGTCCAAAGAGGAATAAGTATGTATGTATGCGTTACATTTTACGAAGTGACTAATGGTTATTCAATGTGGATATGTTTCAGAAGAATTTATGTAGAGGCTCGCGGTAAATTTGTCTTTGTTGGTTGCAGAACAGATTGGTTGCCCAGCGCATCTCTTAATGATTAACTTCATAGTTAGCAAGAAGGAAAGACAGATATGGCTGTAAGGACTTAATGCAATGTGATATTGGGCCTTTGCAAAGACTAATGGGGTTTATAATTTCCTGCAGCAAGATTGCAATGCAGATTTCAAGTTAGTTTCCATACGTGGTTGTTGAGAGAAAAAGTATAGCTGGGCTACCTTCTTTACACTCTCAGTATAAGTCGGAATCACGTTTATTATCGACATTGTGCAACTGGATATATTTCCATATTATATTTGCAATTTCTTGCTGTATGTTTCCAGATGACTCATCATCAAAATCAACTCCCAAAAAGGAAGCTAAGGACAAGCCACCATCTACACAACCCGCTGCTAAAAAGGTAGGTCACTAATTAACTACGTACTTCTTAGACATATCATATATGTGGCAATAATGATTACTACTGTAGTGATGTAATATGTTAAATCGTTCCAGATCTTGTATTCTAACNTGCAAGTTGAATTTTTCCTTTTTAATAATTGAAAACCAATTGTCATGAAATACATTTGTTTTTATCATCTGTTTTAGCAAACAAGATTTTCTCCAGAGGATGATACAAAATCAGGTGGTAAGAGGCCTTTTTAATATTTTGTGCAGTCAGAGGTTGTTCGTGCTTCCACCTATGTAAAAGCATGTGTTAAAATCGCTTAGAATTTACTTTCAGATTAAGAGTTAGGAAGATGTAGAATAACTGTTTTTTGCTGTAGACCAGACAAGGGTGGGGTCAAAGCGAGAAGAAGATTCAAAAAGTCAGTTGTCGATATTCAAGTTAATTAAGCAGTGGATACTTACCATTTATTCTAACATTATGCATTTTAGTTTGATATCTCCAGCTATGAGAGAAATAAAGTAATATAATGAATTAATGAATGGCTGTAATTTTTTCAGTAAGACCTTTCTTGCTTTTCGTATTCCATAAATGTACGTTAAACATATTATTTCGATCGAAAGTCACTAGCCCCACCCCACTA
>RDPX01000269.1:10961-22467 GCA_003991215.1 Morbakka virulenta
TTCGTGATTCTTTAAAAGATGTACATTTATGAACAAGACAAATAAAGGTGATTTTTTTACTTATAAACATGCAGCAGAGAAATGGATTTCCAGACTTCCCACTAGTAGCACTTATAGACTTAACACATATTTAGTGATAATGAGCAAGTTTAATATTCTTTGTTAAAACTGAAAAGGCCCCAAGTAATAGAAGTGCCAATTTCGACTGTAATATGGTAGTTCTCACTCGCTCTGACTAACTAATACGTGCTTTGGACTACAAAGCATGTTCTTTTTGCTGTCTTACCTTTCCATAAGGTTTTGCAGCAAGTCTTTAGCTGTGACACTACCTCCCTCAGCAGATATTTCATCTTCTTCGAGACCAACATCGTCCTCTTCATCTGGTGGCAATCCTTTAGCAAGGCGTTCTCTTCTGCGGGCAAGCTTTTCTTTCAGTAATTCATCGTACCTTAAATAGAATTAAAAAGTGACTCGATGTAATCATACGCAATGGTCTAGAAATTTCAAAGATATAAAATAGTATTATCAAGCTGTCAATAAAAGCTTTAATAACAGAAATACAGTAACGACATGACAAATTACTTCATAAAAAATTTATCCTTATACACTACTCTTTATTGGCTATGTGCTGACATATGACAGCCTGAAAAAATTCCTTTTTTTCGCATTGTCAAGCGAGGAAGAGACAGTCCAAGGGCTGGGTGACCACCTCAAAGAAAATGAAGATTGGCTATGATTGATATGGCAAGAAATAGTCAAGATCGGGACACTTGGAGAAGGTTGGTGCAGAGAGCCACGCCTGCTCAAAATCAAGCTCTTCATTCTTAATGATAAGTACGATTAAGATAGCTTCCATAACAACTATTGGTTTATTTAGTAATAATTAACAAGCCAGTTGCAATACAAAAATTCTCTGTAACAATAAAAATGCTTATAGTAACATAAAGTGTCCTGCGTTAAACATTACTTAAACTACAGTAATATTATCTCGGCACGTAGTAATAACTAACATACCTGATTAGGAATAACTTTGATATAGTCATTAATATACCTGGAGCAATATTTATGGGCCTCGTGATAATAAGTAAATACTAACACACTTTTAATAGTTTGTTTTTTTTCTCTTTTTAATGTAATGTTTTCCCCCCTTCACAGGGACTTGGATTTGGCAGTGAGGAATTTCTTGGCCGGTTGCCCTTCCTGACGCCAACCAATGACTTTTTCTTTTAAAAATTTCCAAAGTCGCCCGCTCGGGGAATCGAACCTGGATCTCTTGGTTACGGTGCAGTTGCACTAACCACTAAGCCACGGCTCCATATACTTTTAGTAATGATTAGTTAAAACTACGATCTTGGTCAAAAGCTCAAATATATATATATATATATATATATATATATATATATATATATATATATATATATATATATATATATCTGTTCCGAATGATTGGACATCGGCAATATCAAGCAAGGTTCTGGTCATGTGACGCAATGCACTTACCTTGCACGATTTTCACCCATCAGTTTCTTAAGATTAGCATCTGCCTCAAAGCCGTCACCAAGGAGTTTTGCTGCTTCATCCAGTCTACCTTCTTTTAACAATCTCTTTTGTTCAAGTTTTAGTTTTATAAGTCTTGCTTGGCGATCCTTTTCTGATAAAGCAGCCCATTCTGCATCGCCTGAAACGTAGCAATAATAATAATAATAATAATAATTATTATTATTATTATTATAATATCATTCCTGTTGAAATTGGTGCATTAGGCTCTGTCTCATAGAAATGTAAGAGACATCTTGAGAAACTGCAAGGGAACATCAGAATAGAGGTAATCCAAAAGACAGCCCTACTGGGTACAGCACATATCCTCAGAAAAGTGTTATCATTATGAAATAAAGGAGGGAGAATCAGTGAAACCTTTGATAACTGGTTGTTATCTGCTTTTATGAAAATTCCGTTGTAAGATCAACCGTGATAAAGGAATTGAACATCAAAAAACAAAAATGATTTTAGAAATTGTTCATATAACAGTAACAATAATAATGATAGTAGTAATATAGCTTAACCAACATAAACATAGATCGAATGCAACATCCCAGGGCTGATGTAAACAGACTCTATATGCGCCTCAAACAAGAGGACGGGGACTTAGCTAATTAGAATTGTGATTAAATAACATTGACAAATGTTTTCAACAGAAAAAAATGTATTTAATAAAAACAAAAGCTTTCCAGACAAACTAATATTTTCAATCCAAATAAATGTTTTTAATAAAAACAAATGTCTGCAATAAAAACAAATGTTTTCAATAAAAACAAACGTCTGCAATAAAAAAAATACGTTTAATATGGGAGGCTTCTTCTGTATAAATTTCGAAAATGATATTAAAGGACTTTTAAACAAACCTGAAAATTTTACATCAAATCGATACCGTATATTTTTCTTTCATGGGAATAGAAGGCACACCTTTTGTACATTGACAGCCTCAGTAAGTAAACTTAAGTTCATTAAAACCAAAAGAATCTACAGTACGAAATATTCTTCTTCTTCTGAGTGCCTTGTCTGTAGACGTTGGCTGTCATGATGTTCCAATTAACCTTGTTCCTTGTCAGATGTAAAATTTCACTTGTTTGTATTGCATTCCTCCAGTTGTTCGCCACATGCTCCCTCAAATGTCCCAAAAATGTTCTTTGCTGCCACCCTCTGTCTCTGGTTCCTTCAATCAGTACCAAGTTCTCCAGACCCTCCTTCCTCATGACATGTCCCAAGAATTCTATCTGCCTTCTTAGAACTGACCTCAACAGGTTCTTTTCCGTTCCTGCTCTTCGTAAAACTCCATCGTTTGCTACATGATCAGTCCACGATATTCTTAACATCCTTCTCAAGAACCACATTTCAGCAGCTTCAAACCTCTTTTCCATTCCGACTGATATTGTCCAGCATTCACATCCATACAGCAGGGTAGATGTTACGTAGCACTGCAGTACTCTCATTCTTGTGGGCATTGACATTTTCTGGTGTTGTAAAATTTTTCCTGGTCGGTCGAAGGTATCCTTTGCTAATCCAATTCTCCGTTTATTTCGACGTCACATTTATCATTCTGGGTGATGTAGCTTCCCAAGTAATTAAACTTGTCCACCTGCTGGATTTGGTCAGTACCAATGAGTAATCTGCATCTGGGACTTTGTTTCTTGCTTAATGCCATACAGACTGTCTTTTTGAGATCGATTTCCAGTCCTTTCATCGAGCTTTCACCCACTACCTTGTTCAAGAGGTCCTGCAGTCCTTGTAGAGAGTTTGCAACTAACGTAGGGTCATCTGCGAATCTCAGGTTATTCAGGTTGTGACCACCAATACTAATCCCATTCAAGCCTTCCAGCTCTCTGAAGGTCTTTCCCCCATGTTGTCCTATTTTTTTAAAAAAAACAGTTTCTTATTTTTAGTGCGTGTACTATTTGAATCAGTCTTTTTTTTCAATTGTTTTGTGGCCAAAACATAGACCTGAAGTGGTAACCTTTTTAAACAGATCTTTTTATCAAATCATGTAATAAAATAAAAGAATGTCGCTTAATGGGGGTTTACCACAATTGGCTTACAGTATTTACAATGTAATTCACAGTCTTTTAATACTTATCGCTCCTTAATAAACGCCGCATCCGGTAACGCGGTATTTAAACTTGTCCACCTGCTGGATTTGGAAATATTAAAGTACCGAAAACTGATTGCAGTAACTTTTTCACATAAAAATAAAGACGGCACTTACTTAACTGCTTCTTCAAAGCATCCAAAAGGAGTTTATCGGTCAAAGTGTCGTATTTCTTGTTTAATGCTTTCAGTAATTCATCGTCGGATCCTGGTCCTTCATATTTAAATACGACAGTAGCAATGTTGTCCATCTTCTGGTATTTCCGGGCTTCAGATTGCTCATTCTTCATTACAGCTAATTCATCTTGCTCCTGTTATACAATTTACAGTATAAAAAACTTTTTTTCTAGTTTTACCCACAAACGAGATCAAAATCTGCACAAACAATCTTGATTTTGCAACTTTTTTCCTCGACACTTTATCTATATAATTTAATGAAATCAAAAACAGATATGAGAGCATATGTATCCGTGTTTCAATTAATCAGTGTGAAACTTGAGCTACCATGGTGACTACTTATGGCATTGTCATTTAAAATTTGATCTAATTATCACAAGAACTTGGATAAGTGGCATATAAATCAGTACAGCTGAAGTAATCATTTTAGACGCCCTGCATATATGTTCTCACCATAACGGTAATGGGTGAACTATAATTCACCCATTATGACAATGATAATGATAATCATCATTATCATTGTCAATCTCAGAAGTTACATTTTTCCGAGATGATACCAGTACAGCTTTGAAAAAGGGCCTGTAGAAAAACCTTGTGGAGAAAATAAACAAAAAATTAAATGTTTACATAAAAACACCTTGGCGTTTAAAAACCATTGTGCCAACTCTTGGGCAAGTTTCTAATAAAATAAAAACATGCCAATTAGGCTTCTGTTGATATTGTCTTTGCCTTTGCCTAGTTTTTCGTATTTCTGTAATGGTACCTTTTGTGTAATTGCTTTTTCATGATGGAATAAGCCTGGGAGAAAGTAAAATAAGATAAGTGTCGAAACAAAGCAATATGCTCTCGACATATTCCACAAAATTCCTCACCATCACCACCACTGTTCAACCAGACAACTTTTGTCATCCCTGTCTCTATGTTACACCAACCAATTATTTTGGGGATGTTATACCCATAACAAGAGAAAATATCACGAGTTACAGTTAATCAAATCAAACAAAAACAAAAAAAAAAACAAATAATAAAAATAAAAAGTACCAAATAAAAGTAAAATAAAAGTAACAAAAACGTAAAATAAAAATTACCAAATGAAAGAAAAAACAAATAAAAGAACAATAAAAAACAAATGAAAGAAAAAAACAAAAAACAAAAGAAAAAGAATATTACCAAATGAAAAATGAAGGAAAAATGAAAAACTAATAAAAGAAAAATTGGGATCAGATCAGACATAGTAATTGAAAATCATTCCAAGAAACCTTGTTTTCTTACAGACATTATTATCCCTGCCAATATTAACACAACCATAAAAAACATTCATGAAGTTGAGTAAATGTAAAGATCTGGAAACAGAGGTGAGAAAAATATGTCATCTTAAGACCACCACTGTATCTATTGTTATTGGAGCTCTTGCTATGATCTCAAAAAACCCACAGTTCTTTATTAATCAGACTCCTGGAAACATTTTCCGATCAGAAATGTTAAAAAATGGCACTAATGGGAGCATGACACATTTTACGTAAAGTAATTTCCACTCAGACAGCTAAAGGATGTATTTATTTTATACAAAGTCAATTAATGGAGAATAGAGAAAATTTATGACAGAAACGATAATTATCATGCTGTCAATCGCTTATATTTAATCGTAATTCTTTTAATTTTTCCAGCTTTAACCGTCAACATTTGTGTTTCCCCCAAATATCCTGCATTCCTTTATTAGCTATTAAGCATGGCAGAGCCTGTTAGGAATGTAATTATTAAATTCTCTTCCTTCATCTTTTTGTTGTTTGAGGTTCTTGGCTAGGTCTTGGCACAGATTGCACTTATACAAAGCTAAGTCGAGTCATAGGTCAAACCGAATAAAACAGAAGGAGAAAGAAAAAGTTGAGTAATACCACGATTTAAAGAAAGAATTTCAGAGTCTGTGGAATATATAAGTGAAAGTAGTCCCAATGGTCATCGGGGCATTAGGAACACCACCAAAAGACATCAAAAGAAGGGTAAAAGAAATAAGAATCGAGACCCGAACTATAGAAATGCAGAAGACTGTGGGATCTTGTGAAAATTGAGGAGATTTGTTGTTTTCAATATCAAGGAGACATTACTGCTGAATGAAGTGACATTTTATCAGTGTGCGATGATTATATTAATAATAATAATAATAATAATAATAATAATAATACCAAATGATAAATAACAATAAATAATAATGATAGTAAAAAGTATGCATAAAAAACATAAAAGACTGACAGAGATATAGGCAAACTAACAGAGAGACAGAAAGACAGAGAGACGGACAGACAGAGGGAGAGTGGCGGAAGACAAATGGAGAGATACAGAGGGATACAGGGAGAGTGTGTGTATGTGTGTGCGTGAGAGAGAGAGAGAGAGAGAGAGAGAGAGAGAGAGAGAGAGAGAGAGAGAGAGAGAGAGAGAGAGAGAGGGAGGGGGGGGGGAAAGAGGTTCTATGTAATAAAAATATTGCTCATACACAGGGTTACGAACTGAGTTACCTTATCAAGCACTAATTGAAAAAATTCTACAGTTTCCTTGTCCTGTTGTTCTTGAAGATCAGCCAAAAGGCCGCCAATAATGTCATCCCTGCTGACCTGTTCAGCTGACTGAGACATTTTTGATATTGTCTCCCGAATGACCAGTTTTACAGAAGCGGCCATCTCCATGATAGCGCCGTGTTCTTCCTGATCCACTACAAACAATAAAAAGCAATCAATTCTTTGTCAAAATCCACATCCGAAACGTGACAGAAAAACTCTGCATCTCATTGTCATACATGCAGTGGCCAAATAAACCCTGTCCATTACGAATAGCACTAGCCCCCGATGAACAAGATGAGTTAATAGTCTTATCATTAGAAAATCAGGCAACCATTTCACATCTCCACTGCTGGAGTGTTTGTGACTTGTGGGACCTCGGCTACCACTCAAAATTTTACCCTACACCGAATTTGAGTGGTGAAGTCTAGGAATTGTCCTGAAACTATTTACCAGCTGGTAAATCACCCCTCAACTTTGTTTGGAAATGTCTTATAACCCACTCCCTGAAAATATTTTTGACCCCCTTCCGGAAAATTTTACTAATGATGACGTTCAAATGTGAATGATAAGCAAATTTCATGGCAAAAGTCAGATTGATTAACGACCAGGATGTTAGTTTCCAACTTTTCGTTTGGAGCTCTTTGTGGGCTCCGGAAGAGATCAAAGCTCAACAAGACAACAAAAACCCCCATTATGCAAATTATATGAAATTTCTTTATTCACAAAAACCATCACTTCAACAACCCTTTGCTCCCAACTGTGAACTCGGCCTATGGCGTCGTTCACAATAAAACTCAATGTCAATAGAGTCAATCCAAAAATAGCCATAAAAACTCATAAAGCCTGTATTCTTAAGTAAATTGGAACTCATGTAGGCAAAACACAAATAAGGTTAACAGTATTGGATAATCCTTCTGCACCAAATCTCAAGATCAGTTAACTAGATATTTTCCAGTCTTTCCTGATCAAGTCAAAAATACTCCGTCTGTTCCATTTAACAAGTCCGAGAATCGGATCCCTACATACACCGATTACTTTACTGGAAATTGCTTTAATGAGCCAAAACAGAAGGTCTGGCAGACAAATGCAGAAAACCCACGAGCAACAATAAAAACATGGTACGTATCTTAGCAGTAAACAATAACTCAGCAAGTAGAAGATCAAAGGTTGTAAAGATAATCGAGAATCTCCTAGAGAACAAGTCTCTTGATTGTGATCAAAACAGAGGTCCCTTTTTTCCTGTATATATTAAGTTCAACTAACAAAGGCCCTAGGCATATCTTACTTACTTGGGTGGCAAATACCATTGCAAGATGTATAATGACGCTTGCTGGTGAAATTGCCAACACTCATACAGGGGTTGCTTACAAGTGGTGACGTGGAAAGCTACAGTTTATCAAGTTATTAGTAAAAATGTTGGATACCACTTATTACCGTTGCTCTAATATTTACAGATAGTACAGCTATCAAGTATAGATTATCCGCTTATGTAGCTGATATATGATCAGGTCTCAAAGAGTTGGCGCTTGTAGACTGACTTTAACATATTGTAGACGCTGGATGAGTGTNACAGAGGTCCCTTTTTTCCTGTATATATTAAGTTCAACTAACAAAGGCCCTAGGCATATCTTACTTACTTGGGTGGCAAATACCATTGCAAGATGTATAATGACGCTTGCTGGTGAAATTGCCAACACTCATACAGGGGTTGCTTACAAGTGGTGACGTGGAAAGCTACAGTTTATCAAGTTATTAGTAAAAATGTTGGATACCACTTATTACCGTTGCTCTAATATTTACAGATAGTACAGCTATCAAGTATAGATTATCCGCTTATGTAGCTGATATATGATCAGGTCTCAAAGAGTTGGCGCTTGTAGACTGACTTTAACATATTGTAGACGCTGGATGAGTGTGCACAAACTTGATCCATTCCAGCAGTAATTCTAAAGCAATCTCCAACTGAGTCACTGTTGTAAACTGCAGTGTTATCCCTAGTAACAGAAATATTTAATGACTAACAAGCTGCAGTATATTTTTATGGTCGCTCAAATGGTACTGTCTGTAAGAGGATGGTTTCTCGAAATACATGAAAGAATCCATCAAACGAACTACAAAATAAGCATAGAAATACAAATACTGCTTTTCAGGCGTTTATCTGTCAAAATCTACAACAGTGCCACTAAGCTGAGAAGCAAAGTGACTTTTGAGCCCATTAACGTTAATTAAAGGTGTTTCAAAGACGGGAATCTCGGCAAGTATGCATTTCCCACAAGATCAGTCGGAGATTACAAGGGTGTATTGAGTTGTTTTCAATTTTAATACCTTTCAGACCAAAGTCAAGCTCTTCACGTTTTCCCATCAGCTGATTCAATCTTCCCCAACGTTCTGCTTCATTCATAACACGAGCTTCATCTCGAAGATCCTCACTGTTTTCATCTTGTAGCAAATCAATAAAGAAGTTTCTTTCTTGGACATGCTTTTTCTCCAATTCTTTCATAACTGCTTCCTGCCAGCCGTTGATATCTCCTAATTGGAAAAGAAAAATGCAAATACACAAAACCGTGGAACAAACAAGTAAAATGAAAGGGAGATCTAAATGGAAAAAATGGGGAAACATTCTACAAAAAAGCGACAAGTATTATTTAACGTAAAAAAGAAAATAGAATACCGTTTTGAACGACTACAAACAACAATTAAGTGCAACGGGGCATGAAAAGGCTAAACAAAAAAAAGCAACATTACAATAAAAAATAAAAACAATTAAAAAACTTATCAGGGCTACCTGCCTCTTTAGGTACACAATAATTTATCTATAATAAATACATATATTTTAATGTATATTTGCATTGTATATTATATGCAAATATACATATATTTGCATAATATATATGTATTCAAATATACATATATTTGAATATCTTTAAATTTACATTGTTAATGTATACTTGCATTGTCCCCTTTATACATTTTATATAAAGTATAATAATTTTTTTTATTATTCGATTCAATTTAGAAACAATTACAGATAGTAACTGTAAAGTTGGGAGAGGAGGTGCTGTGTCTACCTTGTTTCAGGTAAAACATTCTGCACACACACACACACACACACACAGATATATATATATAATGCTCACTGTTCTTGTTGCTCGATCACTCTGGCCCATCACGAAATTCCTGGCTTCTGAGTGTGCACATGCCCCGCAATTTTGTTGTTATTGTTGTTGTTTAGTTTGTTTGTTTTTTGTTTTAACGTCATTTTCCCCAGTAACTGGTAACTGGGGCTCAGAAGGTACCCTTCATAGGGACTTGCGATGTCCCCCATTATTGTCTTAATGGCCATTGATGGTGGTCTTGTTATGGTGTGCAAACATTCCAAGGTTCCAATCCCCACTGATGAGCTGGGGGACAGTAAAAAAGTGTCTGCAGATCGAACTATACAGATATAATTAAACACAAAGGGATATATATAGATATTTATATATATATATATATACTCCTACTCCTAATACTCCTAATACTATATATATATATAAAAACACAAATATATACACAAACAAGTATACAAAAATGTCACAGTAACAATGTGAAAGTAGTAATTAATAATTTCGGCAAATCTCTACAAAATGTATAACATTTGTTTTCAGATTTCTTTGAATCACAATTTTAAAATTTCAATCATGTTGTCTATTCTACATTATTTTTCAACATACAAAATTGCAAATTAACGCAGCACGAATCGTGACGCTATTAATGCATAATGACGCTAATTAAAATGATAGTGATAATAGCATTGGTGATGACTGATGGAAATGAGACAGCTTTGATAATAGTAAAAACTGCAATGATTGAAATTGATGACAAATAACCATCATAACGTTTATGATCATCAAGGTGGGTAGTAAGATAGGAAGGAAATTCAATAGTACTTCCTTAGCCATGTCATATGCAGTTAGCACTTTGGTGACCATTGACGTATTCCTGTTTGNATTTCTTCCTCTTTTTTCCTTTTAGCCTTTTTTCTGGCTTCCAGACGTTCTCTTGCTAGTTTTTCTTGACGCTGCCGATCTTTCATCAATCTAAGATTAGACAAACAATATACATACAGGCAAATAGACCTACTGCTGGTAAGGAATTTCATACAAGTGTTCAGCAAGTATGCATCAACTTTCATTAAAACATTTCCATACTATAGTTCAAAGCAAATATCTTCACAATGTATGTAAAATATTTTTCCACTGTAACTAATAACTACACAGGATGGTATTAAATCGGTTGTAGTGGATTTAGAAGGTATGACCAAGGTTCCAGCTTAAAATATCTACATAAAACACATTTTATTCCGGTCATCTATATCACGTTTTCATACGGCATTCGCTTAGTTTTCTCCACATAAAACGTTATAAAAACCAGCGAAATTTGCGACATTTAAATTAAAGGTCTGATAAATGGTATTTGAAAAGGATGGACTAGCGTGATCGCTTTTCCGTTACATGTCTATATTTCACTGTCATATAGAGTTAAATGTGTAAACGACATTCAACTATAGTTATGACTTTCTTCACGTTTGACGGCCAATTAAAATAGTAGTAGTAGTAGTAATAGTAGTAGTAGTAGTAGTAGTAGTAGTAGTAGTAGTAGTAATAGCAGTAGTAATAATAGTACTAGTTGTAGTGATACTTATAGTAACAATAGTAGTAATAGTAGTAGTAGTAGTAGTAATAGTAGTAGTAGTAGTAGTAATAGTAGTAGTAATAATAGTACTAGTTGTAGTGATACTTATAGTAACAATAGTAGTGATAGTAGTAGTAGTAGTAGTAGTAGTAGTAGTAGTAGTAGTAGTAGTAATAATAGTAATAGTAGTAGTAGTAGTAGTAGTGGTATTAATAGTACTAGTAGTAGTGATAGCCTAGCAGCACTGATTGTAATAGTAATAGGAATACTAATAGTAATAGTAATAGTAGTAATAGTAATAATAATAGTAGTAGTAGTAGTAGTAGTAGTAATAGTAGTAGTAGTAGTAGTAGTAGTAGTAGTAGTAGTAGTAGTAGTAGTAGTAGTAGTAGTAGTAGTAGTAGTAGTAATAGTAGTCTTCTTCTTCTTCTTTTTTCTCTTTCGGCTGCTCCCGTCCG
>RDPX01000269.1:32348-47394 GCA_003991215.1 Morbakka virulenta
TCAAGACCACCTGTCCTGCATGGCTGAGCCCTATAGCCGAAGACCCGACCAAGGAGACGCAACAGCTCTACACTTGATATTAGCCAAAAGGCCGAGAAGTGATTTGTAAAATATACAACATGAAACTTTTGTATAAAAAAAATTAGTGCACTCTTTAATCAACGAAAACTCGATCAATCTACTAATTTTTCCTTTCGTTCAATCAAATGGTTTAAGCCAGTCCCCCTGATGTTTTCTACAGGTTATACTGAACTTGGGATACACTGGAATGCTCATGATTTCTGCCCCAGTAGCTTGTGCCCAAGTACTGTTGATCTGTCCTGCATCATATGGAAAATTAATAGTTTTTTGTACACCCACTCTACCTCCCCAATCTATCACTCTGTCTGTCTGTCTGTCTCTGTCTCTGTGTCTCTCTCTCGTTTTTTCTCTCTTGTTTTCCCTCTGTCTCTATCTATGTATCCATATCTATCCATCTATCCATCTATCTATCTATCTATCTATCTATCTATCTATCTATCTATCTATCTATCTATCTATCTATCTATCTATCTATTTATCTATCGCTCGATCGATCGATCGAACTATCTATATATATAAATTCTGTATAATCCGCCGTAAACATTACCGGTAGACCACTAGATACCCATCTCCATAAAATATAGACCTAGATACAACAGCATAAACTCTGCTCTCTCTCTCTCTCCCCCCAAACAATATGTTTATGCACCAAACAAATGTGTTGTTGGTTTGATTAATTTAAATGGATTTATGCCACTATGTTTATTGCATACAGACTCTGGTATGTATGGTATCTTGTATTCTTTACAGAAAAGCAGAAACACGAAGGTATAGTGGTATATGCATTGAACATATGCTCTAACTACCACAGTCTAACTTTTTATTACGCATAAACGAAGGATATAGTAATGACAGGAAAAAAAGATAAAAGACTTATTTGAGCAATAAAAAAATCTGCCAACTTACTTTGTCTTCAAAGGATAACAACGTCTTGTAGCTTGAATCTTGCAATTGCTGCAACTCAGACAAGATATTTGCAGCAGTGTCTAAATCATCTACAGATGAAGATGACACTGCTTTCATCTCATCCTTTCGAGATTCGAATGTAATGGCTGCTGCTTGTTGCAGTATTTTGCGATGGTATTCAAGTGTGACCAGTTTTTCGTCCTCTGGTCGATTTTTCCATCCAGTCCACTGTGTTTTTAATACAAGTAGCTCATTTGACCTTTCATCTAAAATGAATTGAAAATAAACACCAGTTTATTGTCTGTTTATCAAGACATTGTATGGCCATTAAGAAATAAAAGCTTTATTTATCAGCAATCACAACCTCAAGCGTCTTCAGATTATTCTTCGCACAGCTAGATAGCAAATCAATAAAATCTGAACGTATTTAGACGATCATCAGCTATTTACAAGTTACAATATATCCTTACATTTTATATGTTGTTTCCTTCCTGATATATATATTTATATATATATACGTATAATATATATATTATATATATTATATAAATTACATATATTATATTATATATATATTATATATATAATATATATTAACAAATGAATATCAAATGTCATCAGCAAAAGTTTCTACCACATTAAAACGTAGGAGTTATCATATAATAAGATATACGAGTAAGAAAAACTCTAACTTTACAGTACTCAGAGTTTCATGTCTTTCACAATCTTCGGCTGTGCACAAATGATTTGTATGATATGTATACAACTGAAGATCGTGAAAGTCATGAAATTCTGAGTACTGTAAAGTTAGAGTTTTTCTTACTCGTGTATCTGATTATATATATATATATATACAATCACAACCAAGAGCTTCTTGAGATTATTCTTCACAGAGCTAAATAGCAAATGAATAAAATCTGAACGTATTTAACATATCGTCAGCTATTTACATGTTATAACATATCCATCTTATATATTATATATGTTTCTTATATATGTTTCTTTCCTGATAAACATAAATACCCAAAATGACAAATGCGGTCATCAACTGTTGATTCAAGTTGTTTTATTTACCATCCAAAAGCCATATGTACCCTTTTGATTTCTTTTCATTTTACGTCAAAAATTAGGTTGTTCTCTGACTTGAATCTTTCTCTCTATTGCAACATACTCTTCGTAATACAAAAAAGTCTTTTACTGTTACTAAATTTCTGTTTTGTTTGTCTACGTATTTGTTTCTGAATTGTTTAAATACCCCCCCCCCCCTCTACTCCCATTTTGCCAAAAGAGTTTTCGGCCAGCATTATACATCTCTGCTGAGATATTTTTAAAGATCTCAGTTATGTAGAACATCATAACTGAGTCTATGACTCTAATACTATATATATATAGTATATATAAAATATCTATATATAGTATATATAGTATAAATATATAGTATATATAGTATATACATAAATATATATAGTATATACATAAATATATATATATATATATATATATATATTATAGACAGACACTATTAAAGGGGGTAATAGCAGGACACAAGGAAAGGAGCAAGTGTAGAAACTAAAACAAAACGGTGTGCGGTCAACATTTTTAAGTTTTCAAAATGAGTTGTTGACATTATATATACCATACCCTGCTTCATCTTTCGCGCTTTCTGCCTCGAGGAAACAAGTTCCTTTCCTTGTAAGAAGTGCATCATATATTCTCTCTCGTAAGCAAAGTAGCGTTCTACTTGTTCCATATAGTTGATCTTAATATCAATCTTGCCTTGAATTTCTTTCTTTTCACTTACGGAAGGAAATAAAAACTGCTGTGGTAAGCTTTTTTTACCGCGTCGAAAAGTGAGCCTTTGTTTGGCTAATGCTTCCTGGCGTTCTTGTTCCTTATCGTCTCTGATGCAAAAGAAAAAAACGTGAAGGACGACTGGTCGTAACATATCACAATTAACAGAATCACATCAAACTATATATTTGCAGGTACAAAAGTAACATTCATTCACTAAACCATGCATACATACATAAGGATACAGATACAAACAGGCATATGGAGATATATAAATACATATAAATATAATATAATCAGATGTACGAGTAAGAAAAACTCTAACTATACATTACTCAGAGTTTATATATGTATATATATACATATATACTTAGGTCAGACCAACTAACTTCTCCACTTCTTCTTTTATTTTTTTCTCTTCTTCTCATGTTTTTTCTCTTGGATTGGTATGAAATAGTTGCTTAAGTGGAGTAGCAACCCACATAGTTTGGTTGGTAACATGGCGTATCGAACNGCCAGCATTATACATCTCTGCTGAGATATTTTTAAATATCTCATGTATGTAGAACATCATAACTGAGTCTATGACTCTAATACTATATATATATAGTATATATAAAATATCTATATATAGTATATATAGTATAAATATATAGTATATATAGTATATACATAAATATATATAGTATATACATAAATATATATATATATATATATATATATATTATAGACAGACACTATTAAAGGGGGTAATAGCAGGACACAAGGAAAGGAGCAAGTGTAGAAACTAAAACAAAACGGTGTGCGGTCAACATTTTTAAGTTTTCAAAATGAGTTGTTGACATTATATATACCATACCCTGCTTCATCTTTCGCGCTTTCTGCCTCGAGGAAACAAGTTCCTTTCCTTGTAAGAAGTGCATCATATATTCTCTCTCGTAAGCAAAGTAGCGTTCTACTTGTTCCATATAGTTGATCTTAATATCAATCTTGCCTTGAATTACTTTCTTTTCACTTACGGACGGAAACAAAAACTGCTGTGGTAAGCTTTTTTTACCGCGTCGAAAAGTGAGCCTTTGTTTGGCTAATGCTTCCTGGCGTTCTTGTTCCTTATCGTCTCTGATGCAAAAGAAAAAAACGTGAAGGACGACTGGTCGTAACATATCACAATTAACAGAATCACATCAAACTATATATTTGCAGGTACAAAAGTAACATTCATTCACTAAACCATGCATACATACATAAGGATACAGATACAAACAGGCATATGGAGATATATAAATACATATAAATATAATATAATCAGATGTACGAGTAAGAAAAACTCTAACTATACATTACTCAGAGTTTATATATGCATATATATACATATATACTTAGGTCAGACCAACTAACTTCTCCACTTCTTCTTTTATTTTTTTCTCTTCTTCTCATGTTTTTTCTCTTGGATTGGTATGAAATAGTTGCTTAAGTGGAGTAGCAACCCACATAGTTTGGTTGGTAACATGGCGTATCGAACCATGTGAGAATCATCTCATGGCAAGGATGGGTGTAAATGTGTTTTCCATCTTTTGCTCATACTCTGTCGGTACCGTTGCTCGTATCTCGACTTTTCTTTTACATTTTCTATAGATCTTTTTTCTTTCGTTTATGACCTCATGATCTAACGTCGTGGTGGTATTTGGCCAATGCCGCTGAGGAGACATATCACAAAAGTTATCTCGACGTTAATTCCCCGAAATAACTGATATGGTCATCGACTGATGATCCAGGATTTCAAATCACCACCTGGTCAAGTATTTCCTCTTTTCACTATTTTTCTACATTTCTGCACACTTTAATTCCTTATTCCTCAATTCATTTTTGTTATTGTCATCGTTTTGTCGATGTCCTGTTTGTGTCAGTGCCTCGTTGTTTTTGTTTAATTTTTCCGTTCAACATCTACGTATGTATGTATGCATGTACGTATGTATGTATGTATGTATGTATGTATGTATGTATGTATGTACGTATGCATGTATGAGTGCTATGAACTTAGCACTCATACATACATACATACATACATACATTCATACATACATTGACCAAACATAGATACATACATACATACATATAATATATATATGATATATGTATAAATATACTTTTGTGTAATCTCGTGTAGTTATAACAAAAAGGTGTTCAATGCATATAGCAGTGCATTGTATAAAAGGTGAAACAAGAAAAAAGTAATAGTACCAAGATATTTCGATCACCAAACATAATGATCGAAGATTGAAATGTCGTGAAACAATTAGTTCCAATTATAACTCTTAATTTTCATGCTTCCCCTTAGGAAGAAAAGTTAATCTTAAATCGGGATGTTCACTAATCATAACATCATAATTACTTTGCAGCATTTTGCTTAGTTTCCTGAGCTTATGGCGCCATGTTAAAAAAGGAACACGAGACAAGTCTTCTTTAGGTCCATTTTTTCTATCCTGGAGTAAGGCATTTTCATCCATGTTTGTGGCTGCTTCTGGTTAGACATTTTTTGTGATGCTGGGTAAATTGTAACCTCCAGCCACAAAAAAGGAAATAAATATCGTAGCATGAAAATGGTATTCTGAAAAATAACTACATAAACGTCGAATACGGGTAAACTGGGATTCTGATAGAGGGTGAATAAGGTTGTGAAGATGATAAGAATCGCTTCTGAGACATTGGTGTGCTGCGGTGGGATTGGTACGTTCAGTGGTAATAAAGTTATTATCCTGAATTTTAACAACTGTGTCAAGATGTACTGCCTCGCCAACTCGAAGTAAAACAGATGTTGATTTCATTTTCTTCTCCTCGCTAAAAGAATTGCAGAAGTTCATAAAGTGTTCCAGAAAAGCTTGATCGTACTGCCATATAAAAAATATATCGTCAATAAACCTATAGCAAACTATAGGGCATTTTGCATAGGAAGATTCATAATAGTTTAGAAGTACCTTTTTTTTGATAAACAATTGCTTGTTTAACGTCAAAGTGTTGCATATAGGTACCATATATATATATATATATATATATATACACATATAATCAGATATACGAGTAAGAAAAACTGATACAGTGTTTCATGTTTTTCACAATCTTCAGCTGTATACCAAACACACACACACACACACATATATATATATATATATATATATATATATATATATATATATATATATAGTATTAGGAGTAAACTCCAAACAGCCAGATGTTAAGGCTTCTATTTTGACAAAATAATGACAAAAAACACACCAAACAACTTATACATCACAAACAAATTTTACACGACTCGAGACGCAATACATAAACAAAACCATAGAACAAGTGCTTCAGAAATTTAGATAAGAGACAGACATAAGATAGACCATGTTGGTAACAGAGGTCCAGGGCTTGTGACCGGCAGTGGCCGCTTTCCACATGTGTTACGGGTACCCAACACTCAGCATACATACATACATACATACATATATATATATATATATATATAGTAATATTAGTAAAGTATACCAATGTTCACTAAGAGTGCTCAATGTTTCCAGAGCGTTTATAAATCCAGTATAGCATACAAAATAACTAGACAAATTTAGCAGTTACTAATAGTTTCATATTTTCTTAACAATCTTCAAACTGCAGTTTGAAGATAGTTAAGAAAACATGAAACTAGTAGTAACTGCTAAATTTGTCTAGTTATTTTGTATGCTATACTGGATTCATATATATATATATATATATATATATAAATTTGAGTAACTATTTACAGAGAAGATTTTAAAGATCTGCAGATTTCAGGTTGGTACAGTGTGCTTCCGCTTCTTCATTATGATCAATATTGGGATACAGGGATTCATCCTCCATAGAAACCAAAAAAGGTCTTGAATTGGAATCAGAAATAATAATTATGTTCACCATGTTAATGAAACGAGTAGTATCACAAATTTTTCAAAGCTATATATATATATATATATATATATATATATATATATATTTATTTATTTATATTTATTATATGTGGTAATTTTAATTGTGTTCGATTTTTATTTTTCAGAATTAAAAAAAAATATCAAAGCAATAACACTGCACCATTGCACATACCTCTCCTTCCGGTGTCCTAGCAAGCGCTCAGTTAAACCAGCTGCCAATGCAGAACCTTGAAACTTTGGTTCTACTGCAGAACGTAAATGTATTAAAAGAAGTATCATTAAATATTCCTCACGCTCCTTTGCTGTCATAGTTGCAAAGCCGTTTAAACCTTGTAATCGCAGGGAAAGAATATCTCTCTCTGTATCGATCCTTTCTGTTAGGGCAATAACCAGCTCATCTGTTGTCATTGAGATAGCATACTTGTCTTCTATTTTTCTGTCAAAATCTTCTTCAATGTCTTCTTTCATTCTCCCTAGAAATTAAAAAAATCAGTATTATATACTGAGATATTAGCACATAACTAAACTGACATATGTTACATGGCTGCTCACGCCTATCGTAACTGAAAGAGATGAGTTAGTGATAAGTCCAAAACATGGTCATAAACAGTAAAGAAATAGATGAAGAGGCTAAAAGGCTTCAAAGTTAATAATTACCATCGAAAATATGAAAAGTACATGCTGATTTGTGATCATATTTAATAATGAAGTCACCGGAAAGCTGCTGTGCTGAGCAAAGTATGCCTGACTGAATGCATGGGTTGTCATGAATCATGAACAACAGAGGCTTATGCGAGCAAGTGCATTAGATTTTGAGTAACTATTGTTATATTATCTAGAACATTCTTAGCGTTTTCTATTTATACTGGAGTATTTGGGGACTCGAAAAAGGGCAGTAACAAGTTTCAAGCAGTTGTTACAGTTTAGTAACGAGAATTTAACGTGGAACTTGGAGAAGAATTGTTGTATTATACAAGTTTAAGTTTACGAGAACAAACATTACTTTTAACGCCAAATCAACGCTTCCTCGCTATATAGCGTCACTTCGCAACATAGGACGATAACTGCTTGACACACAAGGTAAAGCAAAAAGCTGCTAAAACAGATAAAAGGCTTATAATGGATAATTCTCTACAAAGTAAGAATATTCATTAAAGTTTAAGTATTAGGGAAAATGATAGAATAATCATTTTACCGATTATTTTGCCATTTCTGAAATGGCAAGATGTATAACATAACATTTAAAACTGCAAGGGCGTTTTTTGGCAACTGGCAAAGAAAACGCATTCAGTTGAGTAACTACAATAATTGATGGCCATGGATATCTCAATGAAATATAAATATAATTAAAACAAAATAGAGTAGCCGAGACGATGGGAGAAGTATCTCTCGAAACGAAGTGTAGAAAAAGCTTACAACTCAAGACATGATAAAGCTCTTACATCTATGGCTTCCTCTGAGTCCATAAAGTTCAGAATTCAACAAATAAAAATCGGTTTACAAAAACCAATTGCCACATTGCAGCAACACATTTATTGCACTGCAAGAAAGATTATTTTACCTATTAAGTATATCACTGTATTATAAGGCCTTCATTACACCAGATAGCTGTGAGACAATGTATTATTCCACTACCTTTTCATGTGGATCAGGAGAAAACAGGAACAATAGCCAAAATAACTTGGCCTAACCTTAAATCTACCCCCACCTACAACAGTAACAGTAAAAGTTGCCTCCTGTGATTCACAAAAAACAACATCATCATGTTCAACACTCAAAAATACCTTCTTGATAAAAGATTAGACCTCAAAATGCTAACAAGAACACCAATTACTTCTTTGCATCTTCATATCAAATAACTACCCACGGCTTACTTCCTCTAAAAATCAACCTAACACATTCATTTTTTGTCACATATTTAATATAATACACATATTATTTATATACTATTATTACATATTAAATATAAAATAAATAATAAATAACAGACAACCCACATTTATTTTATATAAATATGTGGGTCTTTGTATGGAACACCAGTCTGCAGATTGATATATATATATACATATATACATGCATATATACATACATACATACATACATACATACAAACATACATACATACATACATACATACACACATACATTCAGACATACATACATATACATATTGCAGACACAGATGTGATGCATACATACTAAATTGGCCAGAATTATTTGTCAAGGCAACTTAAGGTAAATATGTATCTTAAAGTTACATTTCAAATATTATTACAAAATACCCAAAATTGTAAATAAAAAACTACAAACCTGTTTCCTTCATACGTTCAGTAATTGCCTGCTCTGTCACCAACTGTTCTGCAACACTTACACCCATCAGCTTCACAAGTCCATAAGGCAACTGGTGCTTTGCTCCTGGCAATGTTGATGCCATTTTTTTAATTCTACCTTCTCTTCGAAGTTGTTCTTCTTGTGCTTTGAGTTTAAGTACTCGATCTTCTTGTTCTTGTTCTGAAAAGGCAGTCCACATACCCTCTCCAATGTAGATTCTAATCATGTCAGTCAATAATTTCTCTCGCAAAACGTCATGTCTGTTATAAAGAAGATTTGTAATTATATTCACAGGCATGTGGAGCCAGTAAGTCTTAAGTGTATTGGGTAAGGAGATGAGCTAGCAAAACCTCTGTTCTTTTAGACAGTGACACTCAGCACCTTAAAAAATTATACACATCAAACTTTCTATAGTTTCATCAAAACGACATTGTGTGCCTGGATGACATGAGGGTAAGAGCAAGGCTGCAGCTAAGCTATCCAAGCATTAAACAGTTCACAAATAACATCAGAAACAAACAGCAATTAACAAAAAAAAAAATTTTTTCTTAAAAAAGGGTGTATGTACTTACATCACTTAATGCGTGAAGTATGTACTGTAACATATATTTATGTATATATGTATTTATTTATAGACTTATAGATGTATAGATAGATAGACGGATAGATGGATAGATGCATATATGTATGTATGTAGATATGTATGTATGTATCTATGTATTTATATGGTGCTCAAGGACTGGTGTGGACATGTGTTAAAAGCACACAAATGTCTTAGCGGAATACAGAGCTTCTCCCAGTCAAATCAGCCCCACGTGCACGTCGTGAGCACTGCTTCGCTAACGGGGCTCTGGTGGTCCACGAGTGTTCAGCGCCGTAAATCTAAACCTCCACTGCTTTGTGGATTAGGTTCTTTAACCAAAGGCTAAGGGTGAGGTAGCCCTGAAAGAAACCTCCAGAGGAGCTTAGGCCCTGTAAGCNTTTTAATTCTACCTTCTCTTCGAAGTTGTTCTTCTTGTGCTTTGAGTTTAAGTACTCGATCTTCTTGTTCTTGTTCTGAAAAGGCAGTCCACATACCCTCTCCAATGTAGATTCTAATCATGTCAGTCAATAATTTCTCTCGCAAAACGTCATGTCTGTTATAAAGAAGATTTGTAATTATATTCACAGGCATGTGGAGCCAGTAAGTCTTAAGTGTATTGGGTAAGGAGATGAGCTAGCAAAACCTCTGTTCTTTTAGACAGTGACACTCAGCACCTTAAAAAATTATACACATCAAACTTTCATTTGCAAAAGATCGAGTGAAACTAAGTGTTTTCTGTTGGAATGTAAGGACGTTATTGGACCAAAAAATATATAATCGACCAGAAAAAAGAACAGTCCCTGTGACAAAAGAGCTTCAAAGACTGAACATTGATATTGCAGCTCTGTCGGAGACACGTCTCCCTGATAAAGATCAGCTAACTGAAATTACATCTGGTTTCACACTTTTCTGGGTTGGCAAGCAGAAAGGTGAACGACGTGATGGTGGTGTAGATTTTGCAGTCAGAACAACCTTATTAGAACGTGTAGAGTGCGCCTGCAGCATTTCTGACCGCAGAATGAAACTTCGAATTCCTCTCACTTGTGGTAGATATGCAACCTTTTTCTCAGTTTATGCTCCAACAATGCAAGCTAATGAAGAAGCCATTATGACCTTTTATGACGATTTGCGTAATGCTGTCAGTTCTGTTCCAGCTGATGAGAAACTTGTTATTCTGGGTGATTTCAATGCTCGAGTCGGTAGTGATTTTGAAACTTGGGGTGCCCCGAGTCGCCATGGCATTGGCAAAATGAATTCAAATGGCTTGAACCTATTCAGTTCTATTCCGAACTCAATTTGGTCATAGGCAATACACTTTTTCACCAGAAAGTCAGGCACAAGGTTACGTGGACTCACCCAAGATCTAAACATGGCCATATGAACGACTTTATTATCACCAGGAGGCGTGACCATTGTGATGTATGTAATGTACATGTGATGAGGAGTGCGGAATGTGACACTGATCATAAAATGGTTCCCGGGAAGTTTAAACTGCATATCCGTAAAAAAGTTCGGAAAAATGGGGTGAAACTTCCAAAGCGCATCGGCGTTTCCAAACTGAATTTGATAAGACAAATTTGATAAGATTGAATTTGATGGAACGTGGTAGAAATTTAAGAACCAAGTGTACTCAGTGGGAGCAAAATTTCTTGGGTATAGGAAAAAGAAGCATAAAGACTGGTTTGATGACAATGACCACAAAGTCAAGCAGCTACTTGAAAGTAAAAGAAAGATGTATGAAATCATCCTTAAAGATACCAACTTAGTTCATCCTGAAACAGAGACGGCCTGCAAAGAATACAAAGCAGCTTTGCAACGCGACGTTAGAAGAATGAAGAATAAATGGTGGTCACAGATTTCTTCAGAAATTCAAAGAGCATATGACACTATGGACATGAACTGTTTTATGGCTTATTAAGTAAAGTAATTAGTCCTTCAATATCTTGCGTGGTTCCTCCAAAGTCAAAAGACAACAGGGACATTATCAAAGAACCAAAGAAGATTCTGCAACGCTGGCATGAGCACTTTGCTGACTTGTTTAATAATCCTTCAGTAGTGGATATGAATATCATACAGAACCTCCCACAATGTGCTGTTAAGTTTCGAATGGATTGACTACCAAGTCATGAAGCAGTAAAAATCGCTCTTAAACAAATCAATATAGGCAAGGCACCTGGTCAAGATGGCCTACCAGTTGAACTTCTAAAGATTGGAAGTGAAAATGAGACCAGTGCAGTATTCAGTCTTATTACTAAGACCTGGCATGGCACCAACGTACCCAGGGATTGGATAGATGGTATCTTAGTGTCTCTATTTAAAGGGAAAGGGAAGAAAGGTGTATGTGATCACTATCGGGGTATTACACTCCTAGAAGCTGTGGGGAAATTTTCTCAAGACTGCTGTTAAACAGGCTTATAAAAGATATCTGTCCGACAATCATTCCTGAATCGCAGAGTGGCTTTAGACATGGCAGAGAGGTACCATTGACATGATATTTGCTACACGTCAGCTCCAAGAGAAATGCATTGAGCAGCAGATGCCACTGTATCAAACCTTTGTTGATTTAACGAAAGCTTTCGATACTGTGAACCGCCATGCTTTGTGGATAATACTTGGAAAAGTAGGGTGAAAACTACTGGAAGTGTTTTCATTTTGAGAAGGTTTAACTTTAAGTCAAAAGTCTGTCATAGTCTAATAAGAGAACTTCTGTATGCTGATGACATTGACTTTCTTGCTTGTTCTGCTAAAAATATGCAGCTCATTATGGATCGTTTTTCCACCTCATGCACTGTGTTTGGCCTTAAAATTAGCCTGAAGAAGACAAAAGTCATGTACACACCAGCACCTGGTGAACCATATATTGTACCAGATATCCATGTTTAAGGCAGTTCATTAGGTGTGGTAGACACCTTTGTGTACCTTGGTAGCACCCTGTCAAGAGATGGTTCCCTTGATGCAGAAATACATCAGAGGATACAGAAAGCCTCTGTTTCCTTTGGAATGCTTGAAAAACGAGTTTGGACAGATCGCGGCATCACCTCTAAAACCAAGCTCTATGTGTACAAGGCTTGTGTTTTGAAAGCTCTTTTGTATTCTTGTGTGACATGGACTGTACATCAAAGACATCTCAAACTACTTGAACATTTTCATCAGAAATGTTTGAGACACATACTCAAGATCAAGTGGCAAAGCCAAACACTTGATAGTGAAGTCCTTGTCAGAGCAGGATACACAAGTATCAAGTCAATGATCATCGCCAATTATATGTGCTGGGCTGGCCATGTGGTTTGTATGGAGGATGATAGACTCCCTAACCAACTGTTTTATAGGCAACTCCGGACTGGAAAGCGACCACAACACAAATCCAGAAGAAGGTGCAAAGACTATATCAAAGAAAACCTAAAGAAACTAGGAATAGACCTTAAAAACTGGGAGAGACTAGCCTTGGAAAGAGTGACTAGAAGGCAAGTGAAGACAGGTTGTGCATTGTTTGAAAATAGTCGCCTAGAACATGAACGATTAAAGTGTAGATTGCACAAAGGCTGGGAGAACGACCTCAATGAAGCCACAAAGAGCTGGCTTTGTCAATCATTCGAAGTCCCATGCCAGATCAACCCCACTTTCTAACCTCCTTCCAAGGCCACACAGTCTGTCATGTTTGATGTGTGGCAAGGTTTGCAAATCAGTGCCAGGTCTCAAAAGACACATGGCTGTACACAGACACCAGATTTCACAAAGTGATAACATCAATCCACCAGAAGCTTTTTCTTTCATCTGTCACCTATGTTTCAAGCATTGCAGATTAGAAGCTGGTCTCCAAAGTCACTTAAGAGGTCACACAAGGAAAGAGAGAAATTTTACTGACAACAGCTGAAGTCATAGATGGCAATCATCTGTCAAGATGGAGCAATCACAATGTATGTATGTATATATGTATGCAAGGAAAAGCTTTGAAATTTCATAAAAATCAACTAGCTACCATCAAGAATGAAGTCCACCCTTAAAATTTCTTTTCTACTCTGATAAATACCCTATAAGGTCACTGCTAGGGCCAAGAAAATGGGGGGAAGGGAGTTCAACAAATATATTAAAGCAGCTCATCAGATACAGTAGAAAAATGATATGTTAAGGAAATACTATGACTAACAAAATACTAAGACAATATGACAATATTAAAACTAAAGCAAAGAAAAATGGGTCAAAATGGCAAAATATGAAATGAAGTGGGTACAATTTGTGCAGGTCATCTGACAGTATTGGCATAAAAAGATGCTGTTCATAATGGGTAACATACTATAATATTCACTAAAATGAAAGTACATATTGTGGTTAGTATTATTTATTATATGTCAAAACAAAAATTGGCAGACATTTAATAAAAAGGGAAAAAGATATGAAAAGCTTACTTTTTTTTCAGTGCATCAAGGAGTACAAATGCACCTACTCTCTCCAGAGGCTGACTACCAACAAATTCACTTTCATCGTCTGTACTATCTCTGAGTAAAGCCTTTGGTCCAGATTCATCTATTCTATTTAATAATTTTCCTGCAGCTGACCGAAAACCATCTGATCTAGCCTGTTTCCTTCTTTGATCTGCAACAATATCTGCCCCTTCATCCTTTTATGTAAACAATCCAAAGAAAATTAACTTTTTAAAAACAACCAACATAAACTAAGTTCTTACAAAGTTTTTAAGCATCTAAACTTGTAACTATGTAAGAGTGTACTTAACAAGGCTGATTTATATGTTCATATATCTACTATGTGATTCTACTCAATTTCCCAATGCTGATGTCACAGAGTGACAACGTACACAATTTTTCTGCTACATTATTTCCATGTGTCTTAGGTGTTGTCTTGTACATGTCAATAGTTTGTCCTGGACTTGTACCTGTAGTCTTGTATTTTTTAATGAGATATGCATATATGGGGTAAGTGTTAGGTCATGTTTTTTAAAGTGAATAAAGAATCTGCTGAAAATATATTTAATACTGAACCTGATTGAATTGTTTTATGAATTGTTGTGAAATAAATATGACTGAATTGTTTTATCACCTGATATGACACAGACCTTCACCATCATCAGCATCATCTTAAGTCAGGTTGTTTCCCTCCCTTTCTCACTTGCCTTTAATTAATTTGTTGCACATTCTCCACTTCCACAATGTTGTGTTGGTTTTAATTGAATACAGCCTTTACTGCAGGCAATACTGTTATTCTTCAGTGTATCAGTTGTCCTGTCCTTGAGTATCCTCTTGGGTCTTAACTAATTCACCAGTGTCAACATTTATCAATTTTCTGTTTTTCTTATTAATTCTTCTCCACTCCTTCCAATATTTGCTTAAAAATTTTTGCTCATCTATTGCTAAAACTATTTCTGTTTTCAGTGACAGCATTCTTGAGACAGTGAATT
>RDPX01000269.1:60941-71564 GCA_003991215.1 Morbakka virulenta
CCATCAGCAGCTTACATTCTAGATACCATCAATAGCTTACATTCTAGATACCATCAGCAGCTTACATTCTAGATACCATCAATAGCTTACATTCTAGATACCATCAATAGCTTACATTCTAGATACCATCAGCAGCTTACATTCTAGATACCATCAATAGCTTACATTCTAGATACCATCAGCAGCTTACATTCTAGGCCATCAGCATCTTATCTTCTAGGCCATCAGCACCTTTCATTGTAGGCCATCAGCACCTCACATTCTAGGCCATCAGTACCTTACATTCTATGCGATCAGCACCTTATCTTCTAGGCCATCGGCACCTTACATTCTAGGCCATCAGCACCTTACATTGTATGCCATCAGCACCTTACGTTCCAGGCCTTCAGTACCTTACATTGTAGGCCACAAAATAGTTATCCTAAAGCAATTTGTTATTAATTAGGCTTTCTATGCAATTGTTAAATCGGCAGAAAATGAAATCGAGGCTTTAGGATGAGCGCAAGAAAAGGTTCTAGATTAACGGTCTTTAATTGGAATATTTGAAAAAGATTTTGTTGCCTATTCTTGACTTTTTTGTTACGATTAGTTGATGGACGTCAGAGGAGCCATGGCCTAATGGTTAATGCAACTGCGCTGTAAGCAAAAGATTTCCGGTTCGATTCCTCATGACTTTGAAAGTTCACAAAAGTAAAAGCCATTGGTTGGCGTCAGGAAGGGACCTGGCCAAGAAATTCCTCACTCCCAAATCCAAGTCCCTATGAAGGGCACCGTCTGAGCCCCAGTTTCTGGAAGGAAAAATTAATTGATCGATAACAGCTTTATCTGTTTAATCCACCATTTCCTTTTATGTAGTTTAGCTTTAAGTTGAGATAAGTAACAGAGAATTGTTTTGCTCAGATGTTTAGTCCAAGATTAATGCGATTTTATACAATAAACAGATGCTAATTGACGAAGGGTTTGCGCGAGTTTGCTGCGTGTATCTAAGCCTCCAATTCGTGAGAATCTCCAAAGGAAGTTTACACCAACGTCTTTGCTGTTAGTGTAACCATCCTCTAGAAATAAAAACAATTATTTCTAAAAGCAGCAACTAGTGTCACTGAATTAGGCAGGGCCTCCTAACAAATTGTATATATTGGTTGTAAGAATTTAAAAAAGGCGTACACGCAAGGTAACTGGTTCCAACTGCCTCTGCAAGTCAAACAAATAAGAAGAACAAATGCCGTTAAGAAACAAGAAACAGTACTTGTAATCAAGTTCCTTATTCTATTCTTATGTTTGTCCAATACTCGGGATAAACAAAACGTCTCGGCTGTCTTTTGTTGTTCTAGTACAGTAGCCTCTTAATTTATCAAGGTAAAAAACACGCACAGTTAAGAAACAAGAATTCCTCCTTGTAAATAAAGCGCATGCTTAGGATAAACAAGATTCTTCGTACTTTCTTTTTATATATTGAGAGACCCAGGGCAACAATTGTTTTTTTTTATCTTCACTGAGGTAGCGGAATCCTTTAATACCATGATAACATTTCTCTGATTGGCATTTACATTCGAAGGGCTCCTTCATCTCGTATTCGGTTGTATTGTAATCAAATGTTATGGAGCTTTCCGCAGAAATATCTTTGAGAGCAATGAGACTTACCCCTTCATGACATATCTGAAACATAGAATTCGGATCACAAGAATGATTCGTAAATCTGGCATCACAAGTAAAATCGATATGCTTTCCATCATCTAATTGAAGCGTGTACCTATTAGGAAGCTCCAAAATATTTCCATTACAATGCATTATAACTTCACCTTTTTTTATATTTTGCGCAGCAACCAGACTTCGGTAACTTTCTGACTCCAAGTTGACTTTATACATGTCTATGGCAAAGAAAATGCAGCGAGAGGCAAAAAATTAAAACAAGTATTGTGAAATAATATTTACGGAAATGATTTGGAGATCTAAAGAATACATGAGAATTAAATTGCAAAATATCGCGTCCTGACCTGTTTGGTGTCTACGGCTTCTGTTATTCGCGAAAAACTCTGTTGTTGATTTACTTATAATGGATCAAACATTCATAGGATAGAAACGTCATATCACAGCAAAAACGACAGTCAGGAAAAATCGTAAAAATTATATTGAGGGAGTTATAAAAAAAATTGAAAACGTCAACTGAATTCGGATTAAAGTCGTTGTATTTGAACCAGGGTCGGCGGGAAGTGGCATGTTCTTAACCAACTCACCGTTTAAACAATTGCATTAAAAATCTTGTACCAGAAGCAAGGAAGAAAGGAAGGCCCGCCTACAGATGATGAGATGTTTAAAGAAATGGACCAATCTTCCATAAAAAGTTTAAGACACTATTTGCTGACAAAGAAAGATAACGAAAACAATTGATGTCGATTGCATGTAATGACACAAAATCTTTACTTTGCAAAAGACATGAAGAATAAATAAATTTTCAGCTCTCCTGCTTACAAACCTTTCGTCTGATCCACAAGTTATCCTTTTTAACAAGAATAAAACGTCTAATCAAGGGCAATACGAAATAACTAGTGACTTGGTACTACCATTGAGTAATAACTTCTTACAGCATGCATTGTTAGAGTTCTTTAACTTAATTGTTAATGTAAACCCTACCAGAAATTTAGTCACGCAAGTTATTCTCGCAATTCCTTCTGACAAATGAAAATAGGAACTGTGGAAGCAAGTACGTGAATACCAGTACAGAGAACGCTAGACACAGTGTCGGAGAGAGCTCGAAACAAACAGACACAGGTATGTAAAAAGTAAATGTACTTACTTCCACAGATCGTTCACTCCAGAGCAAGATGATTCTGAACTGAAATAAAGGTAAGAAATTATGTCAAAAATCTTCTATTTAAAGTTGGACCTAACAAATTTATTTTATCACAAACAAAAGTAAGTTGTTAAAACAAATGCGTGGGCACAGCCATTGATCAAATGGAAATGCCATTACATATACAATATCCCAACGGAGTAATTGAACTGCAGATTAGACAACAAAACGACAAACCCACCCCTTTGTTTGGTGATAATTTGATTGGTAATTCTTTGTGGTTTTCCGACCTTTGGAGAAACAATACCTCTTGGTTAGGTATTAAAAGACTAGGCTTTAAGGACAGCCAAGCAAAGTATTAGAAGATCGGGTCTTGAAAACTGTGAACTTGATGGACTCAGAGGAAGCCATAGACGTAAGAGCTTATCATGTCATGAGTCGTAAGCTTTTTCCGAGCTACGTTTCGAGAGACACTTCTCCCATCGTCAGGCTGTTGAAGAATAAGTTCTCCATACGTTTCCCTAATAATCTTGAAAATTCTAAACTTTATGGACTTAAAGGAAGCCATGGATGTAAGAGCTTTATCATGTCATGAGTCATAAGCTTTTTCCGAGCTACTTTTCGAGAGGTACTTCTCCCATCGCCAGCCTGACGATGGGAGAAGTATCTCTTGAAACGTAGCTCGGGAAAAGCTTACGACTCATGACATGATAATATCGGGGCATTGTAAATAAATGAAAAGACGTCATTGATGAAATGGACAGACTTTTAGGTCTCAGTAACCGTCTTTTTTTAGGGGAACGTTAATAAATCACTTAGACAATAAAAGGTACATTCCTATATTTAATAATATTATTCTCCATCCTTTATTGTTGTCCAGACTTGCTTTTGTTTTATCTTTCTTTTATAAAAGAATTAAAGACAAGGAAATCAATACAACAACAACAATAAATGAAGAAATCCATTCCCTGCAGCACAACAAGCAAATTAACAGCATATCTTACATTAGTTCCAGACATATCCCTTCCAGCACTAAAAAGGGAAATTAGCAAACAGAAACTTGGTATACCGCTATTCCTCAAAACAACTCGATCCCTGTCACTTATTATATGAAACGTAGTTTTGAAAGAGCTCACAAATTATGCTACGATAACATTCCCATTGATTTGGTCCAACGTTATTGGCTTAAGACGTATACTCCTTACATATATTATTTATTATTATTATCCGTATACATTATTTTTATTTTTTATACATTTTATATTATTACATACATAGACGTATACATTAATATTAAAAAAAAATATGCTTTCATCTTTTTCTTCTTCTTCATCAAGCTTTTTCCGCTTTTTTTTACCTAGCCGCTGTAACGTTAATCCTCGTTTTTCGGTTTCGGGGTTACGTCTAACCGCGTTCTATTCACTTTAGCGTCATCCCTCTTTTTCTTTCCCAGTTGTCTTATTTTTGTTCCGCCAACTTAGTTATCCTCTCTTCTCTCTTTCATTCCCTTAAACTGAAGGCTGACCAAGCCTTATGTGAAGAAATAAAGCAATATCAAGAGTTTCATTAAAACATGTTTAAAAAGTTATGTGCTCAAAATGGGATTTACGTAATAGCACAGCTGCTGTCAATACCAGAGCGGTATCTCTTTTAAAGTATTGCAATCTTTTTGAGCTTGACAAGTAAGTAAGTATTTATTCGCAACTAAAAAATACAAATGTACAAAGGTAAAAGCTAAAATCCTTGTACATGATGTCATCAGAAATAGTAAAAAATAAGAGTAAACAGAAAGAAAAAAGAACAAAACGTGTTCTCGCTTGCTCGAACAATAAAATGTTACAGAGATATTAGAGCGCTGTCAGTAAAAGAAAATAGGACAGCATGCGAGCTACATCTATCTGTAATGCATAGCGTAAATCTACAGACTTGATTCTGCATTAGTTTTGATGTAAGTTACAATTAAACTTACCCAACTCAGACAAAAGTTGGGAGATGGTTGTAATTTAAGACGAGGGCTGAGAATGACAATTATGGACAACAAACTGACGCAAATTATCATACCTTTGATAATTTTGTAACGATGAAGGCGAAGATGAATTATTTATTTTGGAATGTAAACTACCACAGGTATGCCTTCTATCAATTTTTGCTCTTTATTTTAACCTGCATACCCCCTGGGAGTGTTTCACATCTATTAAGAGTTCAGTTGAGTGAAAGAAGGGATCTAACGGTTTCTTTCTACCTTTCCTCAAACCACCTACGGAGAAGATGCTTAAGAGCAGGGTTGTCTACAAGTTAACATGTCCAGGCTGCTCTGCCTGCTATGTTGGAGTGACCACCCGACATATACAGTCCCGATTCAATGAACACCTCCAAAGGGCAGGACCTATGAGACTCCATCTTAAACTCTGTGATTCCACCTTAACAAAGGAAAATGTAGACATTTCAAGACCATCGCCCCAATTTTATGGGCCAACCTGAACGCCAAGTATTCCCAAATCTTACTTACTTTTAGCTAAAAATGAAGGATTCGGCTTAAATGCCGAGTCAACTCATACGCCAAGAAAGACAATAGGCAGCATTGGATGGAAAAGTGAACGTCAGGGCCTTAAAAAAAAGGGTTTTCGTTTGAGAGGATTATAATTACCAAGCAGTAAATCTGAGAATGTTCTGTTGTTTATCAATCTACTCTGATAAATTTGGTTAAAAAGCTTAACCGACCCCTCTTGTATGGGCGCTTCTTCCAATCAGAGCTCGAGGTACTTGTGGAATGAGGGAAGGGAAGATCCTTTTCGCAATTAAAACTAAACAAGGCCACCTAACCTAGTCTGTCTCGTGAAGTATCTAATATCTACAACTATGTATATTGGTTGTATTTCTTCCTTTTTGTATAAATTGATTATTTTTCGCTTTGGCATATAAAGTTTTATCCCAAGAGTTTTGTTTCTCCGATTACCAGAATTATTGAAGGATGGGGTGGTTATCGTTTAAAAACGTACTTATTTTCATACTTGTAAGTAGAAGAAGAAGCAGTAGGTGGAGTTTTGAGTTTAGAAAAGCTGAATGGATGAAAAATACATGTACGTTTGCTAAACAGGCTAACAACCTCAAACTTACAAAACCTGTCAAACATAAATTGCTATGTGCAACGAGTGTGAAATGTATATCGTTTGTCTTACTTTTTTTCATAAAAAATAAGTAAAACTAAAAATAAGTAAAACTTCTACTCACTACCTAACTGTTGAGCTTAAGGTGGCTTGGAGGTTACAACTGAATCGTGCTGAGGCCATGTCGCTACCAAGGCTACTACGGCTTAATACCAGGGAGGACATTCGGTAACAAAAAGTCACGCTCTAAAAAGCTTTTACTGTATCATGTATAAAGCAAACCAAAGAATGGGAACGCTAGGGAGTCACCCGTAAGCGCTTTGCAGTAACAACCATCAGCTGTTGCTGCACGTATACGAGCTTCCTGCGAAACACATTGTCTCCCTTAGCGAAGATAGTAATGGCAATGGTGGAATAAAAATCGGAAGCTCGAATGTGGGAAAGGTGATGTAAAAAGGTTAAGAGCTAGCAGAGACCCTGAGAAAATGGATGATTGGATTCCCTGTGTGCAAGAATTAAAACGGAAAGGGAACAGTGCAAAAGAAATTGGTGATGGCTGTAAGAAATTTGACAGTGGAGAAGGAAAGGCTAAAAACAGAATACATGTGATACACGAACCAGAGGTCAAAGAAAAAATGTATTGTGAAGAGGACCCGAATGACTGGGTGATTAAGCTCAAAATGATACTGGGCAATGAAGTTTGTAACATCATCTCAACATATCAACCACAAACAGGAAGTGGCCAAGACGTCAAGCAATTGTTAATGCAATTTAAACCGGACGTGTTGGTGGTAGTTAGAGGAGAAAAAAAATACAAGAAGGAGAAAGGACCTTGGAGTTCAAGGGAGTCTATAGAGAAATTATTATTAGTAGTAGTAGTAGTAGTAATAGTAGTAGTAATAGTATTCTTATTATTATTATTATTATTACTTTGTGCGTCCTTGATACCATGCCCTGATAGTGAGTGGTATTTCTTAAGGTAATGATGTAATGTATACACGGCATGTATTAAGTGATAACATGGAAAAAATATACGCATTATTATTATTATTATTATCATCATTATTATCATCATTATTATTAAATTAATGTTTATACAGGATACAATACATATATGCAAGATATACATTTTAACCCATCAGTATTTTATATATACTGTAAAAACTGCTATCAATGTGGTCCTGTTTTGATACATTAGTAAACAAAAAGGAAAAAGGAAAAACATAATGAGAATAGAAAGCTAAAAAACTGCTTTGGGACTGATCTAAGTCTATTAGCACATAGAAAGACACCGAAAATGCTAAAAAACGAGCTTAAATTGAATAGCGAAAATTTAGAGGAACTAATCACTGAAATCTAAAAACCTACAAATTCAAAGAAACTATTTGAAATAATTATCAAGAAACCAGTTGACTGCAAGGTCATACCGAGAAAAGCGGTTGTTACTAAATACCGAATTGTGCGCATGTAACTTCGAATGAACAAGGAGAAGTCCAGGCAACCTGTCGTCAAAAAGAAGAAATCCTGGAATTTGACGCAAACTGAAAGCAAACGAAAGTGCGGTGAATGACCGGGGAAGGCTAATGGAGGTACGCCCAGTTGAGGGTAGGGTCCACAAGGTACGGTAGAGGAAATGGAGTGAAGAGGTAATATGAGCACTGAAACAGTGAATGAAAGAAGTACACAAAGATATGGTACTTACAGCGTCGAGAGACGAGGATTTCAAGTACTTTTTACTGTGAAGGTACCAGATAAAAAAGCTCCAACCTAGCACCAAAGTTGGAAATGGAGGAAAATGTTGAAATATTGGGGAAACATCCATATTAGGGCTAAACGTATGACCACGAATGAAAAATTGACATTTAAGATATTCCACGTATTCATGATTTCGTTAATAAAATTGATAAAAAATAATCATCCACAGCCTCTAAATTTCAACAACGGTTCTATTTCATTACAAAAACTATCAAATTCAACCCCGTTTTTTTTTCTAAGCATTAAACGGGTTTTTTGTAAAAAGTATAAACACAGGAGGGTCTTTAAACTTCGATGACAGTAAAACTTTATTCAAAATAAATGCTCTTGGGTGACAAAACATGGTATTTGAACAAAGAGCTCTGATAATAGGATAGCGTGACCATGGTTGTTAGCGGTGGTAATCTTTTTAGGATTTTATGAAGCTGGAAATCTGACTCGCGCTGAGAAATACTGAAATCAAAAATCTGCTCAATAGTCACACAGAATCAGCAAATATAAACTTTAATAGATTCTCATTTGTACAACAGACAACAGAAAACGTGTCGTTTGATTTTGAATAAAGTAATTACGATACTCACCAACTCAGGAGTGTGCTGTTCAATACAGCTGTTGAAACTGAAAAAATGGTGAATGAGAAAAATGAGAACTTTCACAGAGTACTGTGTAACCCGAATGAATTAAAAATGGCATTTTTATAGTCTCCCAATGTAAATTCAAATCGCTTCCATTGATTCAAGGTTTATTGGCTATGTCTGGAAAGATGAAATTATATGCATGGCAACAACATCCTGGCTTTATACTTCATTTAAGGTCGATCATTACAGCATAAATAATTAAGTGATATCTCACTGATAAAAAACCTGCAAGTACTTAAGAGAATCCAGATAAAGTGATAAGCACCGTTTATGAATGAAAAATGGAAACAGTGGACCAACAATCATTGCTGACACAGTTTTGTAGAGAAATGCAGTCGGGTCGGCTTGCACAACAAAACATTCCATTCGTAAAACTGAAAAATATGTTTAACATTAAAAAAACATTAAAGAAACATTAAAAATTTAGTTGACTTTTAAGTACAAGCCCAAGGAAGCCGGGGAGGCTGGCAGCCACAGCCCCCTCCACGTTTTTGGCAACATGTTATCTACTCTTTTCAAGTAACATATCGTATGTACAAAATTCTTAGCAAAAAAAATGAAAATAAGTAGGCTATACTTGTCTATACGTTTATGAATGTGTGTTGAAGGAAGTGCTGCAGCCCTAGGTACTTTTAAGGCACTCTAGACGGTGTGACATGATGGCTTGGTTCATAATCTCTCTGGTTATGGATTTGTGAAGTGGTTTTTGGAATCCTTATGCCCCTTTCCTCAGATCGCAAAATGCATATTACATTGGACGGAACAACACCTTATGAGTATCCCAATAAAGCTGCCTTTCCTTGAGGTGCTATTTGCTTCAGTTTCATCAACATATATGCTGATCACACCACCTTTTCCTCTGGTATTGAGTCCAAGGCAACTCAACAGAAACTAGCAAAACTTGCAGAAGATTTGCAGTCTAACCTTCAGGTTGTCAGAGAATGGGGAAGAAAGTGGTTGTCTTATTTCCATGTGGAAACAACATAACTCTTGTCGTTAAATGGAAACGTGAATCTTTTCTTATCTACCCTCAATATTCATGGGAAGTCATTCTGATATTAACCCCATGGGGTCACTTCTCCTCTTTAGGAATACAAAACATTGAGACAGCTTTGTGTGTTATTTTCTTCAGATTTTTCCGGGACTCTTATTTGTAACCATCTACTGGTAAGCCTCATTCTAAGACGTGCCATGGCTTAAGGGTTGGCGCAGTTGCACCGTAACCGAGAGATCTCGGGTTCGATTTCCGAGCGGGAGAAAGGAATTCGGAACTTTACAAAAGAAAAAGCCATTGATTGTCGTCAGGAAGGGCATTTGGCCAAGAAATTCTTCACTGCTAAATTAAAGTCCCTGTGAAGGGACTTTGTAATAAAAGAAGTCAAAAAAATAAATTGGTAAGCCTCCTTAAAAAGTATCTTTTTGTATTTCTCTAAGCACTTTCTTAGACCTGGGGCCGTTTTTATATCTATTAATTTTCCATCCGTTCTTGCATGGAGTACAGCCCCTTGGTGTTCTTGATTGAGCTCAGGACCGTGTTTGAAATTTGGTAGATCCAAATCTTGTTGCTACTCTTCAACCTTTGTTTCGTAGACAGCGTGTGGCTTGTCTTAGTCTTTTCTGTAGGTATTATCATGAAAATTGTCCTCGTGAGCTTTCTTCGCTGTTTCCAGCTCAGTTTGTTGCAGCCCTGGTGAATTGTTTCTCTCAATGTCTTCATACTTTTGTAGTTGTTCCTCCTCTTTGTGGCTACTCTTTCTATGAATGTAGGGTTTTTTTTACCTCGGACAGGTAGGTTCTGGAACTCTGCGACTTGTGAATGCTTTCCTTCATCATATGATTTGAATATTTTCAAGTCAAATTTAACTCTGCCGCAACCGTTTTTCTTCTTTGCAGTTCCATACACTTACTGTCTCTATGCCTTGTATGGTTCTTCATCATTACTATATATATATATATATATGTAAAAGAGATATAATAAGTTGGAAAGAATAAAAAAACTACACTATCCATTTCGACAAGCCTGTTTCGTGATTTTACTCACTCGTCAGGAAATGTATATATATATATATATATATATATATATGTATATATACATATATGTATATATATATATACATATTAACGAGTACAGAAATTTAAAATCGGAGACTGGTAGTTTTTAGAACATTTTTCTCTCTTTCTGTCACTGTCACGTCATTTTTTGTCTCACGTGCCTTGTGTCCGTTGAGAAGTGTGTTGTCTTTGAAAATAAAATTCTTTTTGTTCACTTCACAGCTCCCCAGTGACAATTGTCTTTTATAATTTTTTGTTGCCTGGCCATCAATTGTCACTT
>RDPX01000269.1:110376-134784 GCA_003991215.1 Morbakka virulenta
CTCTCTCTCTCTCTCTCTCTCTCGCTCTCTCTCTCTCTCTCTCTCTCTCTCTCTCTCTCTCTCTCTCTCTCTCTCTCTTACTCTTGGTGCAAAATCCATTCGAAACTGTGGCGATCATGGTTTCCCACATATTCCCGTCTCCTCTCATCATATGTAGCAGATCTCCAGTTTTTACCTTTTCCTTCTCACGTGCTGATATCCACTTTTTAACATGGCACTTGAGACTTCCCAAGTATGTTAATGTTTCTCCAATTGACAGATGATATTCTCATAACCTCACTTCTGATTTTACAAATCCATAACGAGACTATATTTTGGATCACATTCACATTGCACTTCCATTTTCACACATTTTCCTGTTTTTAATTTTTCCAAAAATACAGAAATTGTGATGATGGCTTCAGTGATTGTCAAACGTTTTATCACGAGGAGTCAAAGCGTGTCAGAATGGAAATTTACCAAGTATACTCTTCAATGGAAAAGAATGAATTTTTGTACATCATCAAGGAAACAGGTAGGCTATGAAAAACTTGCTGTGAAAACTGGACAGAATTTTTTTGTTTTCCTTTGGAATTAAGAAAATGAAGCCTTTTCTTTGACTACCAGTATTATTATTCATGTTAAAGCTTGCCTACATTAACCCAAGAACATGTGATATAAGTGTACTCTTTAATTTTGCTCAAACTTTAGCGCCAAGGCTGGTTTTCCCTATAATACTGCTACTCCTCTTCCTGTGTTGCTCTTCCATAATAATGAAGTGAGGTTCATATTTATCCTTAAAATTTATGCTGAGTATATTGGGAGTAAATGCTCATTCGGTAGAACCATTAGTGTGTCTCAGCAACGTAATTGTAATTTACAATTGTTTAAAGAATAAATTATATTTATACTACTACCTCTGCTATTACTACTTGTACTACTTGTAATAATAATAATGATTGTAATTGTAATAATAATGATGATAATAATAATGATAATAATAATATTGGTTTTCAATTTTATACAACATTTTTACACGTTTTTATCTTTTCTTACAGTAATACTCTCCTTGTCTAAAATATTATTTCAGACGTGTATGTCATTTTTCGCCAGCTTAAAAGTTCAACATGTTCCCAATAATGATAATAGCAATAATAATGATTGCAAACTGATAAATAACAGTTAGATTGATGAACACGGTTAAGTCACCTTGAAGCCAAACAGTTGTGAATGACATATTATTTGAAATATCATCAGATTCATCAAATGATTTCTATTAAATAGCAAAAAGTTATTTCAATTGTTTAACAAATGTTTTTGTTATTTTGTACATCTTTACAGTCTTTGGACACATTTATGCAAACTTACTATATATATATATATATATATATATATATATATATATATATATATATATATGTATGTATGTATATGTATGTGTTTATAATTTTATGAAGCCAAACCACATTAGCCTTGTTTGGGTAAGTAGATGAACTTAACTTCCTGTGCATGGCCCTTGTAGACTGTTTTATAGACCAACATCTTCGCTTTTCTACATTGCTATGACTAACTCAGCAAGCCAATATAGGTGCTTAAAATGCAGAAAATTTGGACATTTGATTTGACATTAGATTTTTGTTTTGTAAGGTACTGCCACAGTACATACATTTGCAAATAAAATGCTGTTAGAGATCACAACTAATCTTTGAATATATCTGGTTTCACCCTCAGCTCATTCAAAGGTATGTCATATTGCAAGGGCAAACCAAAAAGCTGTGATTGAGAACATAAGAATAAAAGTTTAAAAATCTCACAAATTATCACCATATAATGTAAGGACTTTAAACAATAAAGGCCAATATCATCAATTGATTGAAGGTTATAAGATATATGACATTGACATAGCTATACAGGAGCACAGGCAAAAATACAGTCTTAATGTCAACATTCTTCAGAGCACACTATCACTGTTATTATGCTTCAGCTACCAACAAGGGCTATGGAATAGTTTTAATTAAAAAATCTGATCTAATGTATTTCTCAGGTTGCTAAAGTTAGTGATAGGATCATAAAAATGAGAGTCCAATGTATTTATTTCTCTGTTTACTGGCTTTTGTTTCTATATGGGGTTTGACCAGTTATGAGCTACTTCCACCACTCTGTCAATCACATCATGCTCACTGGGACCCACAAACCTCATGTCCTCAGTCATAGTTGTTCTGCAGCTCTTTCTTGGCTTTTCATGAGGGCATCTTCCATCTACTGTCAGATTCAGTACCTTTCCAAGGGCTTAACTTACATCTTTTCTCCTGACATAGCCAAATCACCTTAGGCATCTTTCCCTCAATTATGCTGCAAAGGGCCACACACCCCATGTCATTCACAAATAAAAGTTATATGTGCCATTGCTCCAACAGGACGTGTAGGTGCAGGAGTGAAGGACATATTCTGCAATTGTTTAATTGATGCTATATCAAATACTCAAACCAAAACTTTTCTGTTTTTCTTGGACTTATTCTCAAACTTTAATTCTCTCAATATTTTTTATGGCATCAAAACATGGACACAGGAGTTTGAGAATGAATTCACCCCCTTTGCAACAAGCTGCTATAGAGTAATGCCAAATGTAAAATGCACAGATAAAGTGAGCAATCTTCAAATCCTAAATTAGGCAAAACAATAAGAACTTTCTGAAACAGTCATTGCAAGACAATTATTGAATGAAGGACATGGGCAACCTGCCAACTCAATCACCAACAAGTATGCTCTTTACACCACAAGCCAGGGATAAAACTGAGGAGGAAGCCTATGCATTACCTATGTCAAACAATTACAAGATATTAGTGGAATTGCTATCAGGGTATTGCAAAAACATAAAGCATCCATCAGGAAGATATAGAAGGAATGTATAGTTTGGGTGATTTGGCACACAAGCCTTGGACTAAGTAAGGTAAGGTAATCCCTACTTACATACCTAGCATGTAAAAGGCAATGATTAATAATTGATGTTGCTATTTATGTTCTTTTTAAAGGCATGTGAGCTGAAGAAAACCCCACTCTATGACTTTCATATCAAACATGGTGGCAAGATGGTAGATTTTGCAGGATGGGCATTACCAGTTCAGTACAAAGCAAGCATAGTTGCATCACATCTTCATACAAGAGAGAAAGCATCTATATTTGATGTGTCTCACATGCTTCAATTTAAGGTACATGGACAAGATAGAATCAAATTTATGGAGACTCTGGTTGTGGCAGACATAGAAGGTATGTCTGCTAATACTGGGGGACTCTCATTGTTTACCACACAAAAAGGAGGAATATATGATGACTGCATCATTAATTGTTGCCATGACCACTTGTATGTTGTTTCTAATGCTGGTTGTGCTGATAAAATCAAGAGAGTATTACAGGTAAGTAGCTAGGCCATTTTTATGTGTTTAAACTTTAGTTTTTAGATTTTTGGTTCTCTGCTAACTATTTCTTTTAATGCATTTCTCTTTTTCTTTTTTTTTGGATCGGGAAAACCAACATTAGGTCTGTGTATGATAAATAATTTTTTAGCAGAACACCCCTCTTGGTATACATTTCTGTAGGGAATTCCAGAGTGATGCTGGCTTGGAGAGTCTAGCAAGATAGGTTCTAAGTTGGTGTAACCAGTAAGTTGGCTTCCAATTTTGTACTGTGCTATTTTTTGAATAGATATTATAAAGAGAAACATATAATATAGTACCAGTAGTAACTAGAGATGATGATGAATGCATCTAACTATGTATCTGATTAATTTTTTGAAATATATTTACCATAGCATATGACACTTTTTTTAAGAACAGGTGGTGGTGCTGGGATGACTTTCAATCAAATAATTTAGCATACAGTTAAATCAAATCAGTTTTTAATAAGTGCTTATACTGATGGAAAGCTTTCCCACAATAACATGGAATCATTAATAATTTATTAATGACACACTGTCACTTTTGATTTTTCTTTTTTGTTCTGAAAGATTCAATAACATGTAAGCCACAGTATTGTAGTGTCTTGTTTCTTTACCATCTCAACATTCCCTATTGTTTGCAAGTGTGGAATGTATTCTTGCCATAGATAATAGTTGTGGCCTTAGATTGATGACTTTGTTAATATTTATCAATAAAGACATATTTGTCATGTAATTGCTGGTATTATTGTTCATTCTCTATTTGTTTTATTTAGGGCCCAATTGTCTTGTAGCTCCATTTGACATTTGAGTACCCCCTTTCATAGCATTAAACAAGAAATCTTAGGATAACTATATTTTTACCCAGTACATTTCAGTTGTGAATTTTTGCTATTTCTTTGAATCTGTTTTGTATACTTAGATGCTGTAATTCATTTTATCAAATTGAAATACCAAAAGGAGTATTTTCTTCATAGTGGTACCCCTAACATCATATGCGATCTGCTCTGGTCCTCCTGATCCTTCATACATTTCAGACCAGCATAAAAGGATAAAGGATATAAAGTATATATATATATACAGTCAGCAAAAAATATTCCTGGCTTATTATAGAGATAACTTTGTTAAAAAGTGCATGACAAAAAAATGTGATGGTAACCTGGTGAAGAAAGCATGCCATCCAATGGTTTAAGGGAATAAGTGTATCCAGTAGAATCAAGAGCCAGTAATTAGTGATACCCTGTCAGTATAGGGACTTGTGGCTAAAATTCCACAGAACAGTTTGTATTAGATAGTAGCTGTAGCAATAGTCTAATTCATGCCTGTATAAAAAGTGAGTTTTGCTTTTGATTGTACTGTTTTTGAATATACTATCAGTGGTATTGGTTATTGACTTTTTCACTTTACATTAGGATCACATTAATGCAAATGAGAATATGGATGTGGGATTGGAATTTCTGGATGATAAAGCTCTATTAGCATTTCAAGGTGGGCTGAAATTTAGCTTTTGCCAACAAGTGTTTCTTTCTGTTCTATGGTTTAATTTCAGTTGTAGGTGTTTGACTCGAAATGTGCATTTTTTTAATTTTTGTTTTGGTTTTAGTTTTAATGTCATTTTCCCCCAGTACTGGGGCTCAGACAGTGCCCTTCACAGGGACTTGGATTTGGCAGTGAGGGATTTCTTGGCCGGATGCCCTTGCTGATGCCAATTAATGGCTTTTTCTTTCATGAATTGCGAAAGTCTCCCACTTGGGGAATCGAACCTGGAATTCTTGGTTACTGTGCACTTGGACTAACCATTAAGGCATGGCTCCTCATTTGTTTGTGGTGGTTTTTTGTTACTGGAATGTTATACCCAATCAAAGTTGCATATTTCTTTACTTTCAAACAAATAAATTCATCCACCCTTTAAAACTTACTTGGCTTTAAACATACCCTTCAAGTAAAATTTAACTATCTCAGGACTTCTCAGCAAAGTTTAAGGATTGACCTAAGTTAAAAGTTGCTGAGGACAAGTAGTACCAAATGGTCAAGGTAAAGTGTTTTGCTAAGATAAACAATAATTGAAGTGTCATTCATAATTTCAGTATTGTTACCTCACAGCAACACAACATTGTAAATGTTATATGATAGTGATCACTATAATGTCTTTGATGGTGCTGCATTCTTGCCTGCACTAGTAATTGCCATTGACCTGGATACCAGAAGTGGGACCCACTTCACATCAACATTTTAATTTTTTTTCAATATCTTGTTGTTGTTGTTGTTGTTTTAATGACATTTCCCCCCAGCAATTGAGGCTCAGATGGTGCCCTTAAGAGGGATTTTTGTTTTGGCAGTGAGGAATTTCTTGGCTGGATACCTCTCCTGATGCCAATCAATGGCTTTTTCTTCTGTAAAGTTCCAAATCGTCTTTACCCCCTCAGGGAATCAAACCCAGAAGTCCTTGGTTATGGTGCAACTGCACTAACCATTAAGCCATGGCTCCCACTTCACATCAACTTTCATGAATGGTAATTGACCCTTGGATTTCTTTAAGGTGATAGTTTCCACCCTGTGACATATGACCTATGGCCTATGACCACTTAATCTTCTATAGGAAATGGAGCCTCCTGGGTAAAGCACACCCTTTGGAACCCCAAAACATTAATAAGTGTACTTTCTCAATTAAGTGCACCCTTATTGGCAGATTTTTTACTGATAAAAATATTTTTGACATCTAGTGCTTTATAAGTTGACTGACTTTTCCAATACGCACACTCCCTCAAATATGCACACCCCCTGAATAAGTGCACCCTTTAGAATCCCCAGAGTTATTTAAGTGCACTGTGCACTTAATCGAATAATAATGGTGATTCAGTTTAAAGTCCAAATAAAAGAATATGCCTATTTTTGTATTATTGTTACTTGTGAAAAAGAGTGAAAAAGAATTGTTTCTTGCTTTCCACTTTATGCTCAGGCACCACATCAGAGTAAAAGCTGGTAGAGATCTAACTTTAACATCATAGAAAACAAGTACCACTTTCATACATTGTAGGTTGCACTGTAATGCTAGAAATTTGCATTGTTGGAAGTTGAGAACAAGATTGCTATTTACTCTCCTGAATGTAGAACATCAAATATATCTAGGCTACCTAACTTTTGCATGGGAGTGCAAAAATGGGAACTCAGGAGGCTGGCTGGTGCATGCTGACTTGCTATTGTTTTGAGGTCTTGGGTCAGATGTCATCCTGTCTCACTTTTGACTCCTATAGCCTCCAATAACAGTGGGAGATTTTACCACACTGAACAACCATCCTACACTTTGATATGGTATTGCTTTTTCCCTCAGACATGCATCATGCAGTTTCATTTGTTATTGTACCTGACCTGTTCTAACCCTGATAGTTTCAAAACAGCATCTTTCCTCACCCAATTTTGCCCAAAATCCTCCACTGACACATGAATTTGATAATGCTGAGAGCTTTAAACTTTTTTCATTGGCCTTTATGTGTTACATCGATACAGTATCATAGAGAATTCATTCAAGTTGAATGTTTCCCATGCTCCAAGGTACCACCCTGCTTCCAACCCATTGCTCTCCGATACACAAATGAGTCCAGAGCCTTTATGGGCTTCTCAGTAGCTGAAACTACTGAAAGGTCTCTCAGGACAAAGTTCCTTTGCAGAAATGTTGTTTTCCTGGCATTGACTAAGATCTATCTTCTCAGCATTATTTTCAAACTCATGAGTTGTTGCCCTTGCTCATATAGTTGATGATAGTTGTTTATATTTATTGGGTGTTACTGTAGTCTGCACTAGTCAGTTGCTGTTACTTGACTAATGACGTAGCCTGCCATCTTTAGAAAGAGGAGTTGAAATGTATTCTATCATTGAAAACCCCCCATGTTAACTGAAACCAAGCTTGTTCCTTTGAGGTGCCCATGGAGCTTTAACAGTCCTCATCTACTGTGATACTCTGTGCACACTATCAGATTCTTTATGAAAATCTGAAAAGCAACACAAAGGATATTTTCATTCTTTATAAAACTCCGAATTCTTTTGCAAGGTAACTTTGTTTTCCATGCAGCATTCCTCATCCTTAACCTACTTTCTAATCATCCCCCCAACTCACCACTGAGTTTGTTTGTGCTGTATGACCCTTAAAGCGACTTGATTTGTTCTAAACAAAGTAACTCCTTTACAGTTGTCAGAACCACAAGGATTTTCTTACTTTCTTATTTTTACAACCCTATCTTTCATCCAGATGACAGCAAACTATTAAAAGAATAGTTATTTTATTATTTTAACAAATTTATTTGTGATCGTATCTGGCATTAGAGCCTAGTCGTTCTTTGCCAGTCAATACTTTTTAAACTTTTTCAACTGTAGATAGGAAAGCTTCAGAGACAACTCTTCCCTCTGCTCAATTTTATCAACCTCTAATGGATTTGTAGATAGGTCTACCTTAGGCATTTTCTTGAAATAAACAATAAGTGCCTTGTTGATGCTGATCATTGACGAGACTCTTTTCTTGATGATAGTTTATTGTTGACTCAACCTATTGACTCAACAAGACATTAATCTCATAGTTTTGCCCTAACATAACATTTTAATTTTTATGGCCTTGCAATCCCACTCTGGTGGGGTTGTTGTTTTACATTTTATATGCTTTGGGTTCCAATTTTAAAGGATTCATACTATATCATTGCACGTTTCCATTGCCTTCCCATTACACCGAAAATGAGACCTATTTCATTAGGTTGTATAAATATGAATTATATGTAAACCTCATCGGATGTGTGGGTTTGTGGGTCTGACCAAACTGTGCATTGGTAATCGTCATATACAGGGAAAAAATACCTGATGTTGTACACCTCGTAGATGAAGCTTCATGTTCTTGAGAAACCAGAAAAAGGTGCAAGAGTGTCTTTTTGGTTCAAGAAGACAAAATTATGGACCCCGTGATTTAACAAAATTATTTTGTAATACCCGCAGCAATGTCAGTTACTCCTACAAATATATTAAAACTTCTTTTCATATTGACTTTAATTGGTCCAGTTATTGGGGTTATTGATACTACCAGAGGTGCAGAAGAAAGTAATTAAATATGTCAATTGTTATTTAAAATTTCTGGCATTTTGAATATACATCCTTGTATTTCAGTATTCCCCGTTTATAATTATTTGTAATTATCAATGTCCGTTTATTTTTTTTCTAATTAATTACCTCCTTTGAAAATCTCAGGCCCATCAGCTGCGTCAGTACTTCAGAAAGGAACCACACGAGATCTAAGTACTCTCAAGTTCATGAATGGGGATGATCTAAATGTGTTTGGAATTCCTGGTTGCCGCGTAACAAGGTGTGGGTACACAGGTGAAGATGGCTTTGAGGTAACTTGAAGGTACACACTACAATCAATTTCAGAAAATGAAAAACAAAATTTTAATCATCGTCCTCTGGTTTTTAATTGACATAATGATTTTTTTTATATAATTTTTAGGCTAATTATTACAATTTTTACAGCCATGTAGTGGTAATGATTCAGAATTGGGTATTAAAAAGGTTAGGGCATGTAAGAGTAGATAAGTATTTTCATCAAGGAAGGATTTCAGAAGAAGACTATTTACCCTGCTATGAGAAATCCACTCTTCCTGTACTGTTACCCATTTTCCTCTTGTATGAACAAAATCTGAGATTAACCAGGCCTTCGCTACTTTTAATTCAAATTCGGCATGTGCATCTGTTAGAACCAAATGAAACCGCAATATATTTTTTTTTTGGTTATTTGGTGGTGGTTAACGCCATTTTCCCCCAGTAATTGAGGCTCAGACGGTGCCCTTCAGAGGGACTTTGTTTTGGCAGTGAGAAGTTTCTTGGTCGACGCCAAAGTATGACATTTTCAATTGTAAAGTACAAAGTTCTTTTCGCCTTCGCATGGAATCAAACCCGGAACCTCTTGGTTACGGTGCAACTGCACTAACCATTAAGCCACGGCTCCTCTTAATCTGCAATATAGTGCTGGAGGTGTTTGAGAGTCTACACAACACTGCCCCAAATAGCAAACTCAACACATACCAGATAATAGACTGCAGCATCGGAGCATGAGGAAGGCAATCAACCATCAGACTGCCAAAAGTAAAAGGCGATGCCGGCCGTTAAATCTCAAGGAAGACAAAAAGGAGACACATGGATGTGATGGCAGAGGACAAGAGAGCAGCAGGAGTGTTGAAGTTGACACTGATCCGCTGTGGCGACCCAAAAGGGTAGCAGCCGAAAAAAAGAAGAATATAGTTAATAACAGAATATAGTCGCAAGGGGGAAATTGAATATTATTTATTTTTGCATACTCCCACTGCTGCCTCCCACTGAATATAGATAATATATCAGTATTGTAACTTGCGTGGACTTGTGAAAACCATGCTTTATTGCTGCGTTTTCTCCTCTTTGTCTTTTCTTTGAATTAGTACTGGAATGAAACGAGGAAACATATTGCTTGTCGTATATATTTTACTTAATTTGGATTGTTTTTCCAGATTTCAACACCAGCAGACCGGGTTACAGACCTTGCTGAATCTTTATTAGCAGTAGAAGAGGGTCTAGTTATGCCGGCCGGCCTTGGACCTAGAGATAGTCTTCGACTAGAAGCAGGACTTTGCTTATATGGCAATGATATTAGTGAAAATACTACACCAGCTGAAGCCACGCTAGTTTGGACTATTGGTAGGTAACTGCATTGATTTGATACAATTTTTATTGTAACTATCACAATCGAGTACCACTGTAGGATATCCGAATCCCGCAACACCATCTGAATTCTTTGATGAATTATGCGATGCGAATAGGCCTGGTAGGGTCATACGGTAAGACGGAGGATTCGTAATGCCAGGACCGGGGTTCGAGGCCGGTCATGGAAAGAATTTTTAGAAGATTCGAGGAGGCAGTACAAGAGAACATGGAAGCCGGTGGAATAAAAAGGATGGATTGTGTGGACCGAGCGAGGTGGTGATAAGTGATCCGTTGTGGCAACCCCTGAAAGGGAGTGGCTGAAAGGCAAACAAGAGAAGTATGTGGTGCGAATGGATAGCCGATAAACAGAAATAAATATATGACAGTGATTAGTAATAAAACAAAGGTCACGAAACAGACATAAAATAGGTTTGGCTGAACCCCGAGGTACATTAGTATGTTCCATGGCTTTCCTGAACTATAGTGTTTATATATATTGTATATATAGTGTCTGTACTGATGTGCTTCTGGGTCAATAGATTTTAGTCAACATTCTTGATCGTCAAATGACATGTACTTAAATGACAGGAGAACGTAATTCTCTTTGGTGTTGTAAGGATCGGAAGATATCCGGTGCGACAGATCTTTTATTATTTACTGTTGTTCATGACCCCTCTGCTATTGTTTTACTTAATTTTCGTATTCAAGCAAGTCCATCGGGATTGTTTTTGGCTGCGAAGCATGCACCATTTGTATGAGTTATTACAGAAAAACATACAATGAAAAATTACGTTAATTGAATAGAACCATCTTCTACTAAACATAGAATGCTTGGCAAATATTCTTTGCTGTGGTATGCTTGTTAATTAGTTTTACACATCAACACAACCATATTTCAATATTTATAAACATAACAGTTGTTTTGGACACACAAAAAAGCTTTTCTGTTATCTTGTCACGAACATCAAATGAAGCAGAGACGTGATTGTAGTAAAACAGGTTCCAGATTTCAACACCAGCAGACCGGGTTACAGACCTTGCTGAATCTTTATTAGCAGTAGAAGAGGTGTCACAGTTTCCAGGGCTATGGGCAGTAGGAGTCTGTGGAGAGCAATGATGATAATTGTTCCAGTGACTGATGGAATAAACACATCATTGCCCTTGTTTATGTAAATAAAATAAATGTCAACAAGCACAGTAATATATTTAAAGAAGAATTATGGTACAAGGAGATTACGCTACATGATTTCTAATCCAGAATGTAGAAAATTGGTGGGAAAAGCAGTTTGTTGGGTTTACCCTTTTACAGCAGAAGTAGGTTGTGGTGAAGGACTACATAAGAGAGCATATATAATGTGGAAGCAGTTAATAAAATAGAGAGGCATACTGTAACAAAAGAATGCATTTAAACCGAAAGTCTTTCTTGCTGCCCTTCGGCTTTGAAACAACAACTTTGCGAGGGTCAAGGAGAGGTAGCTGGAAATTACACAAATGAAATCGTTGATTTCAACATGTGGCATACCTCTGTGTGAGCATAGGATGAAATAGTGTGTCGTTTAAGTTGCAATCGTCGTAAACCCTCAGCAAAGTGGCTTTTGCTGCCAAACGCGCCTTCAATGCGTCAGGTTTTACCTTGTTGCATTGCAAAAAAAGTTATATTCAGCAGCCATTTCAAAGCATTCGTTGTGGAAGGCAAGATTGACCAAGTTATTCCTAATTTTATATTGAGAAGCAGCTCCATCGGAAACCGGTGACCATTGAAAACACGAACAAAACTTTAGATGACGCTCATGGGTGCCGAAAAAAAAGTTTTCTTTGGCATGAGCTGTGATAGTGGCAGGAGTAAGTCAAGCAAAGACAGTAACAAAGATAAGGATTTTATAGTTTCTGTCATTATTTTTACGCTCAGGAATACGACATTAAAGAAACCAATGGGTGTATGGTTGTAAAAGTGTTATTCCAGTGGAAACACTGAGCCGCATCGTGAAGAAAAAATGAGTAAATTTATGCAAAATCACCAATGGCAAAGGTTTCCCATTTTCATTGGTTCTTCTTTAATTATGCTCATTTTTAAATCGACTGGAGCCTGCCTATGAATGCATCCCTCTGGAGGTGTTCAAGACTATAACGAAATAAATTAGTCAACGTTTTTGGTAACCTTTTCTAGATAGCTTCTGTTCACTGTAAACTAAGATTTCTATGTAACTTCATCCACATTCAAACGATCGAACACTTACGTCAACATCGTCCTGTTTTCACCGCAATAATTGCAGCTCACAAAGTAACAGTAGGGTAACATAGGGTTGCTAACTAATCCTGTAAGGAAGTAGTTATACTCAACGTTTTCCATCAGGAGTACAAAAAAAATCAAGAAGGATACCCAAAAAACATTTAACTTTTTTAGTTGACATTTTAATGTATTCTCTTTTTGATACGAATTTAGAATATCTGTGATCTGAAGATTTATTTACTGTAAAAACTGCTACCCTCAACTCCTAATATGCGATTTTCTGTATTTAATCAGATAGAATACTTCATTATTTCTGATATTAAAACCCACGAAAACCAATGGATAGGTTAGATTAGCTGGCTAATAGATGTAAACAATCTATTAGGAAATATGAATAGCATTATCCATACAAACAAAATTAAAGGGTAGGCAGTGGCTTTATATTTGGCACTTGCTTCGAATAGGGATTTAACACCACACAAAGGCTTTCCTCTGGAAAACTCAGTCATTTACAAATATGAGTAGCTATTATCACTTAAAAGGGAGAATTTTGAATTTAATACTTTTTCTTCATATCAAATAACAGGTGGGCATTGGGTTGAAATAATACCATTGATAGGATTTGAGAATTCAAGTATGATAAGAATGACTCATTAAATGTTGAATTTTCGGGTGATTTTTAAAACAAAGCAAACACAATTTTGCGTCAGTGGTATTAACAAGTTGTCATTGACATCTCTAATCACTGATATTATTGTGAATATGACCATTATAATGATCATTAAATGTGATAACCACCACTACTGCTGATAAAACTGATCATAACTATAAATTCACTTCTTCCTATCCTGAATTGCTACATAGTTAATACGTTGATAAAAGGAAAAGTATTTTAAGATTTTTGAAAATGAAAAGGAAGATCTATGCAACGTGTGTGAGACCTGTAATGGTTTATGGTGCAGAGACATGGGTTGTGAAAGCAGATGAAGAAAGAATACTGAATAGATGTGAAAAGGGAATGCTGAGATTGATCTGTGGAAAAAGACTTAATGAAAGAAAAAGTAAAAAAGATTTGATGGGTTTGACTGGATTAAAGTCTGGAATTGATGACGTTGTGTGTGAGAGAGAGAGCTGTCTGAGATGGTGTAGGCATGTATTGAGAAACGATGACAGTGAAGGTGTAAAGAGAGCAATGATGTTTGACGTTGAAGGTAGAAGAGGACGAGGAAAGCCTCCAGTGAGGTGGAGAGACAAGATGGAAAAAGATGATGGAAAGATTGGCCTTAAAAATGAAGATGCACAGGATAGAACAAGATGGAAAACAACGTTTGGTCGAAAGTCGGTAACCCAGCGGCAGATGGAAAAAGGCTAAATATAAACAATGGATGGATGGATGGATATGATGGATGGATGGTAGAGGTTCTTCGGTTCAAGAAGGGTAAAAGGAGGAAAGTTTGGTTGTTTTTCTATAGACCAAAAGGAGCCAATATAATTATTTTGTTTAGATTTCAAGATGCCCTTTAAAACGAGCCATAGCACCTGCTTACAGACAAAGTGGCACTTGAGTTATCATTGGACTTAGCATTTTGCCCAATTCAGCGAAACGAGAAATCGTGTGGTGTGAGCGGTGGGATGCCCTGGATGACAAGGGACGAACCTGGCAATCGAGAGGAATCGAACCCACAGAAACCATAGCATCTTGTAGCAGTGAGACATTGCCCACGTTGAGAGTGCTGTACTGCCTACGAGTGGGACTTGGCAGGTGCATGGCATTCAGAAAGTCGTGGGGTTTAACGACCCCAGACCTCTTTACATGCGGCCAAATACAGACTATATAACACCTATTTAGCTGCCCAACCGCCCCAAACTGCCAACCAGAGGACCTCCATTAGCCAAGACTACCTGGTATCTATACCGCCAAACATTAGTCAAAGCAACTGTGATTATCAAGAACACGACGAAGACGAAGAAGATTGCATTTTCTAATTTGAGGACGCCGAAAAGGAGCGTGCTTCACACAGCTTAAGTACCACAGCTTCACACAGCTTACTACCCATAAGTCACACCCAAAACGAAATAAGATAAATGATTATATTTTCATAATTTTCTGTTGACAATGAAATATAAGATTCTACCAAATTTTGTTGAAATATGAAAACCTTAGGTCAAACGTTACTTTAATGTGTGTTAGTTTAACGTGGAATGACCCTTGTGCGGTTTAACATGGAATGATCCCTATGCGGTTTAACTTGGAATGGCTCCTCTTTCGGGTTTTTACTACGTAACGCCTGTTGGGTTTTTGGAAAGGCTCTTTAACGCTCATCGATCACAGCTTCTTTGTCTTTGTCATAGACTGAACTAAGAAAATATTATAAAAGCAAAGTTTACATTAAACCTGCGACATCCCTTGGTATTAAATTGACTTTTCCCAATCGCAATTCCGCTAGCCATTCCTCTGTAAGTCTGAATGGATCGTCATCATAGGTTTCAGCTGTAAAGTGAGATGCTGCAGATATTCTGTCTTAGTTAAAACAATTTTTTGGTTTGCCTTTGAACTTTTTCTGTGCCCGAACGATTTTGGCTCTATCATCAAGATGACTCACGCTTGGTAGTTCTTTGCTCGATTCAATGTAAGCATGGTTTTCTGGTCAAAACGTTAGATTCCGTCATTTTCTGTAACAAGTCTCGGAAGATGTCCGACAAGATCATTCTTATTTGCTTATTCTATTGTATTAATTTCAGGTATGAACACCTGTTCATACCTGAAATAAGTAAGTACTAAGTGGTGTTTTGTCGTGGAGACTTGCCCCAGTTACTACAAAATCCTCGTTTGTGTATGTAACTTGTATGATAAAGAGAAACCAATAGTTTATGTAGCTCTCTTGCCAGGCTGCTAGGGTTATCCTCTCTTATTGTTCCACCACTGGAGCCTTCCCTTAAGAGATATAAGTCTTTTGTTTTTCTGTGTTTGTTGAATACAATATGGTCTTCCGTACCTTCAGCCAATATAAGTGCACGTTTCCTATCGTGATTTGGACGCGGGAAGATCGTCTCATGTTTTTGGTAACATGCCTTTTCAGTTGCTATGTCTAGCTTAATTATGTTATGTTTTTCTTAAAGGTAAAAGAAGAAGACAGACAGCAGACTTCCCAGGAGCTGACATCATCTTAAAGCAAATAAAAGAAAAACCAAAGCAAAAAAGAGTAGGAATTAGATCCAGTAAAGCACCCGCCCGTGGTTGGTATTTCTGTGTATCTTTAAAGTGCTTTTACTACTTTGATGCACCTGTAATTTTGAAAATCCTGATACGCTGAAATATTATGCGATATTCATTTAAGTATTTTTAACACAGTTGTTTGTAGTATTTGGTATGACATACCTGGCAACCCTTACAGATTGCCTATATCGTGGTATGAAAAAAATAATTTTTTTGAAGGATACGATGTACAGAGGAAAATAAATGGAGAGTTGCTGTTCATATGATATACTTTTTATAGAAAATGAAATAACTGTGAAGTTTAACTACCATACGGGTTAGCTGGCAGAAGACGACGTAAACGTATGGTCTGGTTTTATGTTTCAAGCAAGGACTACTGCGACGCCAGCACAAAACAACTGTCGGAAAGAGGAAAGGTTCACAATCAGCTTTCCTGGATGTTACTGGAAATATTTGTACAGGCATTGCTTCTTAAACTTTTTACTGTTAAAAGTAAATTGCTTGGACTAAGCTAACTAAGCTAGTTGTGAATACGATCATCAGTACATATTTTTTTAATTGGGCAGCCATTGATCCAAACAGAGTAAGGAAGCGCGGAGTATTATATAGTTGGTCTTTGCTATGTTTTTCATTGGAATTATCCCCATTTCAACTTAAAATTCCCATGATTAAAGCTTCGAAGAAGCCATTAAAACACAGCATATACCAAACATGTATGGTCGTGACATTTGTTATGTATTTGTTTTCACAGCGGGCGCCCAAGTAGTCGATCTTGATGGAAATGAAATTGGTAAGCTCTTTTTTTGTTCTTTCTTTTTTTAACAGTTTCACATTTTGTTTGAAAACTTTGCCTCGTTTTGTCCTTTTTTATCTTTTTTTTAGTACTGGTTTAGTAGATTCCGCAGACACAGAGATTTCGTGGCGGTAAGAACATACTGGTTTGTGTGGCACCATGGTATTGTATTGGCCTTGGTATCACTGTTGGGTAGGTATCGGTATTGGATATGGTGTTGGGTCTTCAATGATATTAATACTGTCCATGGTATTTTTGTTGGCTGTGGTATTTGCAATGGTATTAATACCTTCTTTGGTATTTTTGTTGGCTGTGGTATTTGCAATGCTATTAATATCTTCTTTGGTATTTTTGTTGGCTGTGGTATTTGCAATGATATTAATACCTTACATGGTATTTTTGTTGGCTGTGGTATTTGTAATGGTATTAATACCTTCTTTGGAATTTTTGTTGGCTGTGGTATTTGCAATAGTATTAATACTATCTATGGTATTTTTGTTGGCTGTGGTATTTGCAATGATATTAATACCTTCTATGGTATTTTTGTTGGCTGTGGTATTTGCAATGGTATTAATACCTTCTTTGTAATTTTTGTTGGCTGTGGTATTTGCAATGATATTAATACTGTCTATGTATTCGCCATGTTATTATTTAGTTACCGGCTCTAGTTTGGCTATGGAATCGGTATTAGCATCTGTAATATAGGATTTGGTATTTCTATCCAATGTATTGTTGGTATTGCCTGTGGGTTTGTTTGCTTTGATGGTCTATATTGTAGTGGTACTCCTATGAAATCTAACCCTCTGATGGCTACTTATATTAAATTTTTGTATACACAGTGTTATGAATCTTATTATCTTACTATTTATTTGTTAAGTTATTGTTATTAATATGTTTTATATATTATATGTATATGTTATATATGTTCTATATATATATATATACATCTTTACTCCTTTTAGGTACGAGTTTTATTTTTCTTACTATATACATTATATAGTAAGATAAATAAAACTCGTTAACTATGTAATTATTAATTCTTGTTATGGGCTACGTCAACACGGAAAACCTTTATTTTTCTGCACAATTGCGTATTGGAAGCCCCTGTAAAACGTATATTTTATTAAAGAAGAGGAATTTACTACACCTGTTGTTTGGGATGTGAATAAAAACAGTTGACTTTTTCATGCAATTGTGATGTCTTTGTTATGTAGCACGTTGTCAGGAATTGACTGTGAGTTGATGTCTTGAGGTTGGATAGCTACTAATGAAATCAAAAACAACAGCTCATTTATGTAGTTCTAAGAACATAATTTACAAAATCACCAACAGGGAACTACTTTGTTCTGTGACCATAATTTATATTAAGGACGCAAGAATTGATTATCACCTGGAGAATACCAATTTTGTGATTTCGCCATATATGTTTACAGGTTTATTGTGACAAGTTAGATCATTATTGCAATTATAAATGATCGTATTTATGAGGTTGGTTTATCTCAATATTCCCATTGCATAGTTTAATAAAAACAAGATTATGCAGTCTGACAGTTGAGATGAGATAATTTTGTCGTAAAGCTGTTGCACAATTCGTGGAGAACTCTGTAATTATTCAAAGGTAGTTCTCTGCTGGTGGGAATTTAGGGAAGGAATGTTGCGTAGACAGGCTTTTAATCTGGAAACGAGACTTAACTGTGTTTACATTGTTACTTTAATTAACCAAAGGATAATTTTACCCTTTTCAAGTACTGTTTGAAAAAAATGTTCATTCAGTTTTCTTCCATTCTCAAATAGCAACACTATACAGCAACTGTTCATAATTTTGCTGTAGATGTTCTTCAGGTACAAATGGGTTTTTATATCAGTATGGTTTTCTTCTGAATCCCTTTTTAGCGGATTGCTTTCCTTCAGTCATTAATTACCGTGCGCATCTTTGATGACGCCCAGTTCAGAACTTTCTATAAATGCTTCCTCTGTCTTTGTAGTCATATCGCCGTGTTGGTTATGATGACCTGTTTGGCCGTAAGCGCTTTACTTTTGTGCTCGTTCTGTCATTACAACTGCCCTTTTTGACTTTATAACTTTTAACAATTATATTATCAGCTGGCTTAAAGGACTTGTTCGTTTTGTGCTCCACCTACATTTTGGCATCTGCTCTGATACTTGCGTTGACTTCTTCACGTTTGACTTGCTTCTGAATTGTTCCTGAATTCATCCAAATTTTGCGCCTTTCACTTTTTTGTTAGGTGTTTTTCTCACCTCAATTTTTTCTAAGACTCCTGATAATTTAATACAGAAGTGGCTAAATTAACAGGTTCGCGTTTTCGAACTCCGAGAACGTCCCTGGAGGTACTCAATTTGTCTCTTCGTTATACGTGGCATGCTACTGAGTTTGTGGATGTTTTCGGAGATAGAATTCTGAGAAGAATAAAGTCAATAAATTATTATTATCAATAGTATTTTATTATTCGCACAGTGTGGGTGTTAACTTCCGGTATTGTCATCCTTTGCATGAGGTCCGTTTCATTGGACTTGAGACACTGAGATTATTTTAGATACTGAAAACGTTTCGCAATATGTGTGCAGTTCTCAGTAAGGCAGACTTATGGAGAGTACCAATATCATGCTCTATGTTTAGTTGCTCCAGAAGTCCTTTCAATTTTATTTTTATTATTATTATTATTATTATTATTATTATTATTATTTTAGTGGTAGTAGTAGTAGTAGTAGTAGTAGTAGTAGTAGTAGTAGTAGTAGTAGTAGTAGTAGTAGTAGTAGTATAATATTTATTTATTTTTATTATTACAATTATTATTATTATCATCATCATATTTCCTTATCTTTCATACGCCGCTGTGGATTTGAACATCCCAGAGAGTCGTAATACTTTTGTAGGTTGTAACAAGTTTAAATTTGTGGTCATACCGCTTTTCGATTATTTTAATGCCGTAATGTTTACACACCTTTCAGTGAATATATTGTCCAACGCGATCATGTCCATTCTTGTGTTCGTTGGAGCAAGGACAGAACATCCAGACACCAAGTGATCAACTGTTTCGATATATTTATCACAGAATCTGCAATTATGGTCAGCTTTATTATTTATCATGTTCGCCGGGAAGTTACTTGTGAAAAGTGTTGCCCTGAGCTGCCATAATAAGCCCTTCCGTTTCAGCCGTTACCCCTGTACTCCTCAGACAACGATGAGTATCTTTTGAGTTAACATGAACTTGTTGACTACGAAGAACATATTGTCCACGTAGAGGCTTCCCCTTACAGCTGTTATTCCTGACCTCCATTCGTCTTGGCAATTTCCTTGAGTTCATGGGCATTTTCGGTGACTTTCAGTTCTCCGTCGAACTCAATTTTAAGATCCACGCTCAGATCATACCCCATTTTTCCCCTTCATTTACTACAGAATATAGAGAATCCAAGCTTTTGAATTAGGGATCTATCGCCGGCTTCTTCGTGTTAAATGGGTAGAGTTGCGTACAAACGAGTGGATTATGAGCAAACTTGGAAGGAAACCATGTCTGCTACATGATATTGATAAACAGAAACTCTTTTTTTTTGGACGTGTAATTAGAACTAAGGGACTTGGATATGATCTTCTCACTGGAGTTGTATTTGGAAAACGAAAACGTGGAAGACCCAAAATGAGATTTGAGGGCAGCATAAAGAACATAGCTGCAATCAGTATTGCTGGGGCAGTCAGAGAGGCAGAAGACAGAAAATTGGCAAAGATTCTGTAGGGATGCCACGGCAGATCGTGCCAACGATATAACCGTTAAGTGATGGTAATGATAGTTTTTAAGGTTTTCTTGTTAAGAAACAAGTTGAAGTATCCATTCTTGAGAAATATTGAGGTAGCTGTAGAGACCGATTGTCGTAGTTTTGTAAGTAAGCTCTAGATGGTTCATACCTCGCTCGTTCATACATCGCTGCCTCTAGGCAGGTAGAGATGGTCAACGTTTGCTGTTACATTTTGCATGGTGTGCACAATTAAATAAAAAAAAAATTGTTATTTTTGATATTTACTTTTTTTAAATCTGGTTTCTTCATTTCGTTCAGATTCCAATTAATTATATTGAACCTGTATGTAATGACAAGGATAGCTGAAGTGTTTATTTCTGTTCATCGATGTTTTGAGCTGAGTTTTGTTTTTTAAAATGGAGCGGGTCCTCTTAAGGAGTTCATTTTTCAGTCTATTTTGGCCTCACCAGATCATTTTTGTTACCGAAGCTTTCACTTGAGTGCGCCGTTTTTCCCTAGAGCTCTATCATTGAAAATCTTATCCCAATCACTCTTTTGGGGCTAAGCCTCTCACAAAGCGACAACCCCCCCTCCTCCTTTCAAGGTCAAATCAACTGATTTGTAAAAATATAACACTTAACTTATTTGCATTTGTTATTTTTCAGGCCATGTTACCAGCGGATGCCCTTCGCCGTCACTAAAACATAACGTTGCAATGGCGTATGTCCCCCTTGCATTCTCCAAAATTGGAACGAAACTAAAACTGAAGGTTCACAGAAAGGAAATAGAAGGAGAGGTTGTAAAAATGCCCTTTGTACCAGCCAAATACTTTTTTTAAAGCTCTGAAATTTGACTATGTGGCATGACATTCATTCAATGAGGATTTTTAAGGACACTTTTTAGATTGCAAGGAAACCTTGATTTGCTACTTTTGACCGTGCATTAGTATTGCATTATTTGAGGAAGTTTGGAGGGTTTTGAAATTTGTTTTTACCACTGTTTTGTGGTATGAATATGTTCTTGTAATGGTATTTTATTGGGGGGATTAAAAGGTTGTCAAAACTTAATTAGTTCTAAGGTGATTTCTAAATGGCACTCCCCGCTGAATGGTGCTTTATGCTCATTCACTTTAGCCCATATTGCTGATATATTGAGCCAAACGCTTATCTTTTTCATCTCTGTGTAATGTAGGGTTAAATCTTTTATTAATTTCCATAGTGACAAATATGCTTAGACGTTGATATTTTTTACTTTAAAAAACTGGTAATAATGAAGTTGATCGATGTAGGAAAGCCACCTGGTAACTTTCTGTGATATTTACATTTTTAAAATTTACCATAGTTACCACTTTTGCAATTGAAACAAGATACTTTTACACTGAGTTACCACAGTAAGCTATTTATTTTGCTATTGTTTCCACTACGTCAATAACAATTTTACTGGTACTATTGTTATTGCTCATATAATACTAAAATATTAGTTACTACTATTGCTATTACTACTGCTGTTACTACTGCTGCTGCTACTACTACTACTACTACTACTACTACTACTACTACTACTGCTACTAGTGTTAATACCACTACTGCTGGTACTACTATTGTTACTACTACTACTACTACTACTACTACTAATAATAATAATAATAATAATAATAATAGTAATGATCATGATAATAATGGTNTTTACACTGAGTTACCACAGTAAGCTATTTATTTTGCTATTGTTTCCACTACGTCAATAACAATTTTACTGGTACTATTGTTATTGCTCATATAATACTAAAATATTAGTTACTACTATTGCTATTACTACTGCTGTTACTACTGCTGCTGCTACTACTACTACTACTACTACTACTACTACTACTACTACTGCTACTAGTGTTAATACCACTACTGCTGGTACTACTATTGTTACTACTACTACTACTACTACTACTACTAATAATAATAATAATAATAATAATAATAGTAATGATCATGATAATAATGGTATTAACACTAATACTGTTATTCACACTGCTACTATTACTACTATTACTACTATTACTGCTACTAATGTTATTGTTCATATAATGTTATATAATATATATAATATATAATAATATACTACTACTGTTACTGCTACTACTACTACTACTATTACTATTACTACTACTACTGGTACTACTACTACAACTACTGCTGCTACTAGTGTTAATTCCAATAATACAGTTCCTACTAATACTACTAAAACTAATACTACCAAAGGTAAAAACAAATGCGAATGAAATCATAAGTAACAATGAAATTGAAAGATAGAAATAGCTTCTTTTCGCTTATATTGCTGCACCCTCATACCCTAAACCGATCTTTTACTTGAATCATCTAGTGTGTAACTACCGCCATTGTACACCTTCACAATTATCCAGAAATAATTGACGATACTTGTCTTGTTGAATTCGCCAGGAATCAAAACTGGAGTAATATGTCCTAATGTTACGACTAAAGATCTTAGAGGATAAAACTATGGCCACAACCTTGTGTGAAAGTGTGAAACTGTTATATTACACAGAATACATATATTAAAATATGTTCTTTTAATACTAATTGATACAGATGTATTCTTTGAAGCTGATATTTTTTTGTCGCAGCCTGTGTCATTTTTTGGTTTGCGGTTTTGCTATATCTACCATACCCTGGTGCATGGTCTTGGCAGTTATAGTACATTAAAAAAGGAGAATTAAACATTTTTGTTTTCTGTTTTAACGTCTCTATCCCCAGTAACTGGGGCTCAGACGGTGCTCTTCATAGGGACTTGGGTTTCCAGTGAGGAATTTCTTGCCTGGATGGCCTTCCTGACGCTAACCTATGGTTTTTTCATATGTAAAGTTCCAAATTCGTTTCGCACGCTCAAGGAATCGAAGCAGGAGCCTCTCAGCTGCACTAACCATTAAGCCACGTCTCCTCAAAACGAGACTTGAAGAATGAAGTAGAAAGACCACGGACTTTCTCATCCGCTGTAAAGAAAGATCCGTGCAAGGAAAACATCTGTTAGACCATGGAGAACATTGATTGACGAATTAGCAGATGATACCGACTGTAAAGCAGGAGGTGTACCCACATTGATGAATGAGAGGGTAAGCCAAAAAAGAATCGAGGAGTGTCGAGTTTGACGAATTAAGTTAATTAAGTAAATTAAATTTAGTATTATTACAAAGTTTGATCGTCCGCAAGTAATCTATAAACGAAGTGTAAAATTTTAAGATCTTTTTCGGAACCAATCATGTTATACGGACTAGACTTTTTTGGGCAATAGTCGACATCAAAGAAAATCTATGAGCACTCCTCATGAATTATCCCCATTAAGTCGTGGGCGATGTCTTTGTTAAACGAAAGATTCTGAAGGATTTTCTGCAGAAACGTTAGGTTTCACCAAGATGAGCTCACAAATGACGTTAAGGAAAGCATTGTCTGGTTTCCACTAACACGTATTTGGAAACTAGATAGTTTTAACAATTAACAGGAGAAAGCAACATCGGGATTTTGTTTTTTAAATTTTAACATTTTGAAATCCTTTTTGTTTGAAACTGAATTAAAGAAACGAAAAATAAAAATACGCAAAGTGCTATTTTAACCGATACCTGATACCACAAATTCAAGAATTGACCATACTGCTTTCAATGCAAAAATTTGAATTTGTGTTAAAAGTTTTGTTCCAGGTTTCTTACTTAAAAAAAAATACTCAGGCTCTGCATTATGAACTAGTGCGATGCACAGGCCATACTGTCCAATTCCTAAATGGCAGGCTTTGTTTCAGTTTTTTACCCGAATCCTGAAGTTCTGTCACGGTACTGCTAATATTATCAGTGTCAAGTGATAGCTGGCTCCTTTTGTTCCTGTCTCTCGCTGTCACTGTGTTTGTGTGCTTATCTCTGTGTGTGTGTGTGTGTGTGTGTGTGTGTGTGTGTGTGTGTGTGTGTGTGTGTGCTTATCTGTATGTGTGTGTGTCTCTCTCTCACACACACACAAACACACCTGCACATGTACACTCACCCCTCCCCTTTTTTCTACCTATGTTTATGTATTATGCCAACCCACTGTGTTTGGAGTGAAACTTCGTATTTAGCGTAATAACTTCCCGGATCTTTCGGTCCATCCCGTCAAGCTCACTTCCACTTGTGTCCCGTGTCCCATTAAAGTTTCTGCGCAAGCATTCATCTCCTTGATTTTTTCCTTCCTTGAAGTTTACTTTTCATGATGGGTTTTGTTGTACTCTCTGGTGGCTAATAGACGTCCCCCCCCGCTAATTAA